>RCUC01119509.1:0-21334 GCA_003697995.1 Taxidea taxus jeffersonii | reverse complement strand
TCTCTCCTCTGGACTCCTATGCTGCATGTATGCTGATTGATTTGCTAGTGTCTCACAGGTCCCTTAGGCTCTGTTCATTTTTCCTCATTTTTTTTTCTGTTCCTCAGATTCCATAACTTAATTGTTTTACCCTTAAGTTCATGGATTCATTTTTTTGCCTCCTCAAATCTACCCTTGAATCTCTCTAGCAAATTTTTCATTTCAGTTGTTAAACTTTTCAGATCCAGAATTTCTTTTTGGTTTCTTTCTAGGCTTTCTATCTTTTATTTATAGTTCCATTTTGTTCATACCTAATTTTCTTGATTTTTCCATATGCTTCTTTAGTTTGCTGAGCATTTTTAAGAAAGTTATTATAAGGTTTTTTTCCAGTAGATATGCCATCAGGTCTTTCTCAGAGAAAGTTTCTATTGGTTTGTTATCTTTCTTTGAATGGGACATACTTTCTTATTTATTTGTATGACTTGTGATTTTTAATTCCAAAGCTACACATTTGAATCTAATAATGTGATAATCATGAAAATTATATTCTCCCCCTCCCCCATGGTTTGCTGGGGTTTAGTTCTGTTTTGACTGTTACAGCCTATCTCTATGCCAAGGATCAGTATGACACGTGAACTTAAGATCTTACAAGGTCTTTTCTGAGCCTGCACCTTCCCTAGGGCATGTGTGATGACTTTCTAATTCCCCCCCTACATATGATTGATCTTGAATACCCTAGTATTTAATGTCTGGCTCTGAAAATAGAAAAAAAGGGGGGGGCAAATTAAGTGTGAGAGGGGGGAAATGTGCCAGCCCTTTAAATCTCATAGAAGTCACTTCAGCTGAAAGGCAAGGAGCTTCCAAGGATAGACAGAGGTGTAGCAACAATAGCAACCCACCTTTGTGTTTGCATCTCCATTATCAGAGGCAGCAATCAGCTATCAGAGCACAGGTTCCTGACAGTTGGAGGACAGGGTTCTTATTGCCAGTCTGGTTCCTGCAAACTGTGTGCAAGCTGATTCAGAAACATGTACATAGCTGCCTGCCACTGGACTGAGAGCGAGGATGAGAAGCTAATCAGTGTTGAAATTGACTGAAATTAAGCATAAATCAATGAAAGTAGCAAGCCCTCAATAGACTCCAGAGATCCAAAATAGTTATACCATCTCAAATACAACAGGAGTGTGTTTCCCTTGTAGATTCTATGAAATGGCTTTTGATAGGAGTGACTTTCCTTACCTGGAAATACTGCCTATATTAACCAAAGTATTTGCTCTCACAGTCCCAACTTAGATATCAAGAAAGAACAAGAAGTAAAAAGCAAGAAGAAGAAGTAAGTACCATCTGAGTCATATCTGAAAAAAAATGATAAGTCCACATAATTTTTTAAAAAGAACCATAATCTGTTAGGTAAGAATGAATTCTTATCTTATCTTACCTACAATAAGTAATACAAACTCCCAGATGTAGTTTCTGAAGTGACAACATTTGAAGTATAAACATACATGCCCTATGAAGTTCTAGTATAAGGTATGAAAATTTACACTCTGACCTGAAGAATTTTAGTCTCTTTTTCTTATGATTATGAACAATAATGGGACTGCAACAGGGGATTCTCCTTTCCTTCTGGAAAATCCCTACTTCTTCCCTCTTAGAACTGAAAGAGACTAACTCTGTGTTATGAGGCTACTGGGGAATTTCAACTAACTCCTATGGAGAAAGAGATGGAAATAAGCATTCCTCAACAATCTTATTGATCAACCACAGGTTTCTCATAGGCATCTCTCAGATTCTTATAGGTTGCACTGAGGGAGAAGTGGGCAAAATGGAATCACCACATTTAGTCACCTTTACTATACTGACTGCCACTAACTATAATAACTATTCATCTTCCTGAAGCCTGGACCTATCTGGCACATGCTAGAGGGTAAGAAGCAACAGGAGGCTTTAATGGCCTCCATGGCTTCCTGGCAGGATGCTTCAGCCAGTACCAGTAGGGAAGAGAATACCTGTGAAATCAGATTCCTGAAAACTTGGGTCTGTGCCACTACCAAAATTTTTTAAGACCAAATTTCCACTAATTGCATGTCATCCTATCTATGTCACTTCTGGTTAACCCACAACTTCTTAAGTCACTAACCACCTTAGACACTACAGATCAAACTCATTAGTCCTAGTGTCCCATCTTCCCTCTGTTCCTTTTCCTCCAAATGCTTCCACTTCTGCTGTCAGGGATCTTTGGAGTCCTCCATTCTCAAAAACAACCAATAAAATCCATTCTCTACATCTTTAAATCCTTAACCTCTCACAGGGCATGCCCTGTATGCTCTCTTTTAGCAGAAACTAACTTTGATGGAAAGTCATTTCTTCTCGTGTTGACTTTTCTAGCATAGGCTGCACGTTCTCCCATAAATCAACATGAACATCTCAGCCCTGGAGGCAGAGATGGCATCCTCCTGTCTTCCTACTGCCACTTCCTGTTTATTGTACATTTATTTTCATTCAAGAAGCCTCTTTTAAGCTCATGTTGTCTAGCTTTACATCCATTTATCTGAACCTGCTGCTTTCATCTTCTCATCTTTAGATTCCCCAATAATTAATGAGAACATTGTCATCTGACACACAGCCTTCATCCTTAACTATCCAACATCTTACTCTACATCTGAGCTACTTAAATGACCTTCTCTATTCCAAAAATCTTTGCCTCCATTCAACTTCCACACTAATTCCAAAGACATACCATGGGTCTAGTCAACCTCAAGAATCTTAAGTCCAGAATCTTAAACTTTGACTGTAAACCATTATCCTAACACTTTTGTCTCACTAAAACAAAAAAGAGAAGAGCAAATGGAGGGAAGGAAAATGGGAAGGAGAAAGAAAGAGAGAAAGAAAGAAAAAAAGGAAGGGAGAAAGGAGGAAGGAGGTGTGGGAAGAGAAAGAAAATTCCATACACCATCTCTAGCTGCTTCTCCATTTCTTTCTCCTTTTTCTTACAGCCAAGTTTCTCAAAAGAATTATCAGCCTTCACTATCTTCAGCCCCTCATCTCACATTCCTTCTTCAGCCTGCTGCTTCTATCCCAACTATTGAAACTATTCTCACTAAAGTTAACTTGTTTTCCTAATCACTTTATACTACCTCATTTTTGAAATCCTCATTGTTTGGGTTTCTTGACTCTCTTCTCGTTTTTTCTCTCACCTCTCTGAGTATTCCTTGTTTAGTTCTCTATGTATCTCTTAAATTTAGTGGTTCCCAGAGCACCAGGCATGTTTGTTCTCCTTTGTACACTCCTCTTTTCTAGAACAGCCTCTCTATTGCCATTATTTCTCCCAATATACAATGACTGCTCAGCCAATACACATCAACCGCATAGCACTCTTCCAAGTTTCAAAAAATATGTTTCCTTTGCCCACAGGAATCTCTACTTCAGTGTGCTCCAGATACATCAATATCAACATATTATTTCTCCATTTATTTATGTAGTATGTTATACCACACAAGCAAGAAACAGGTGAGGTTGCGAGACTAAACATCACAGGACATAAAAGCTATCTTTTCCATTTCTATGGCCACTTACTCAGACATTTATCATTTCTTATATGAATTATTATAATCACCATCTAGATTATGTAGCAAATACCCTTTACATCTTTATAATTTATACCCATACCTCTTTTCCTTCCGGTTTTTCAAAATACATAATACACAATAAAACTTTTTAAATCTGAAAAACGATCAAATCTCAAAACAAATATTGATATCACCTAATATAAAACCTAAGAAGACAGCATCTCCTTTTATTTTTATTTATTTTTTTAAAAGATTTTATTTATTTATTTGACAGACAGAGATCACACAAGCAGGCAGAGAGGCAGGCAGAGAGGGGAGGGGAGAAGCAGGCTTCCCACCAAGCAGAGAGCCTGATACGGGACTCGATCCCAGGACTCTGGGATCATGACCCAAGCTGAAGGCAGCGGCTTAACCCACTGAGCCACCCAGGCGTCCTGACAGCATCTCCTTTTAAACTGAGAATGAATGTCAGTACTGTTCCTATTGGTTAATAAAAATCACATTTATGTGCTCACTTCAGCAGCCCATATACTAAGATTAGAATGATAGACTAGTAAGGCCCTTGGCAAGAATGACATGGAAATTTGTGAAACATTCCATATTTTATTTAACACACATACACACACACACACACACACACACACCTTTATGCTTGTGCCTTATGCTTGTCTCCTTATGTTATTCTAGTCTAAAAAGAAACCATCTCAGAAAATTTCATAAGAATATCATTTTAGAAATGACTAGAACATTAGTATGTTTTTTTTAAACTAAACTCAAATATGTCATAATATTGCTCCATCTAACCAAACTGGAATTTTAACAATAAACAAGGCATTTCCAGAATAAGGGTCAAAGCTATGATAAGTGAGTAGATGGTTTATACAGGACATTTCCCATTTTCTCCTTCACATTCATTATCCATTCTTCTCTCTTTGAGGCTCTTTGGCCAAAACGAAGGAGAGAGGAAAGAAGTTGAACTACTTCTCCAATCCCTCCCTATGTGATGGTTAATTTTGTCAACTTGGCTGGGCCACAGTGCCCAGATATGTGATTAAACATTATTCTGGATATTTATATGAGATGATTTTTAATTTTTTTTAAAGATATTTTTTTATTAGTTGAAAGAGAGAGAGCATGCACACGAGAGGAGGGAAGAGGGGCAAAGGGAGAGGGAGAAGCCGACTCTCCACTGAACAGGGAGCCTGATGTGCAGGACTTAATCCCAGAACCTTGAGATCAGGACCTGAATCAAAGGCAGATGCTTAACCAACTGAGCCACCCAGGCACCCCAGATGATTTTTAGGTGAGATTAACATTTAAATTGGTGGACATTAAGTAAAACAGATTGCTCTCCCTGTCAACCAATTGAAGGCCTGAATATAACAAAACACTGTCCTCCCCCAAATAAAATGTAATTCTGCCAGTGACTTAAAATGCAACAGAGGCTTTTTCTGGGTCTCCAGCCTGCAGACCCATCCTGCAGAATTCGGACTTAACTGGCCTCCACACTCCTCCGAGCTGATCTCTTAAAATAAATCTCTTTCTGTATAGACTTACATACAGCAAGAAAAAGAAATATATCTGTGTATATATATGTCCTGCTCTAGCACTGTGCCTGGAAGTAGCTGCAGCCCTGGTAAAATGATGCCTTTTTCACTTGTCCAGTTCTCACTGTGTCTCACTGTTGTGTCCTTTTTCCTTGGCCATAAGTGTAATATTTCCCCTGTTTCTAGTATCTATATCTTACCATCCTTTATTTCTTACACTGCCCACACTTCTGAAAGCAGTCCTTTCATTAATGCAGTTGTCTATCAAATCAGGCTGCATCTTAAAATCAGCTTTGGGAAGCTCTGAAAAATCCCAATGGCCAGGCCACAAACCAGACCAACTAAAACAGAACCTCTAAGGGCAGGATACAGGCATCAGTATTTTTTAAAGCTCCCCAAGTGTTTCCAATGTATAGCCACAGTTAAGAACTATTGCATCAATGTCTCTTTATCTGAATCATTTGAGCTGAATTTGGTTTCCAGTCACAACCCCAACCAATATGCTGTCATCATCTAATATCCCCTTCAATGAATTCCTCTCAAGGCTTAAGAGGAAAAAAATACATTTCTTGAAATCCTGTGAGCATTTATTACTTGTATTTCTCATAGAATTATTCCCAATGCTACCAAGGGTTATTTCACTTTTAAGAGTAATTTATTTCTCTCCAAATGTGCAGGTTCCTTAGAGTGTTCTACTCAAAAACTTGTCTCCCAACTACCATTCTCAGCCTTTTCTTAAACCCCTTAAGGGTTTAATATGTAAATTAAATATCTTTAATGACCTATACCTAAACAAATAAATTACAGTCAGCTATGGCACTAAAAGTCAATTGTTCCTTTCTTTCTTCCAAAAGTCACCCTTTGCGATAGCTTTTTCTCATTCTACTATTTTTCTTCTTTCCATTTTATAGCCTTGTTGGTCATGTGAGTATCTCTGTCTTTACAGGTATTTATGTAAGTCTTAAAAAATCTTTTGTCAGTGTATAAAAGACTTTTCATGAGTACAGCAAAGAATAAAGATTATTAAAATGTTAGTAACTAGGAACAAAGGTGGGAAGTCCATTACTAGCGCTGTTTGTGTCAGGTAGAATATAATTTCACCAATAGTGTAACTTGGAGTTAGAACTCTATTAGAGAATTTTGCTTTATATACGGAAAATGTATTTTCTAAAAAAAAATAAGAACTTCATATTTCTATTTCAAAATAACTTGAGTGAGGATATTACATCATAGAGTATCTACATACAGTAGTATAAATCATAATATCTCATGTATTGATTACTAAAATGTCACGTGATCATGTATAAAGCAAATGTCACCAGAGATTCTCACACAGAGATCCAAATGACTCTGATTCAAACCATTAGCTTGAATTCGATGCTCCAAATTCTCCCTGTTAACAGTTATTATTATCTTATTAGGGTCAACTTTTTTACTTTTCTGGTATCTACAAAAACTCACAACAAGCATTCTGTGAGTATAGTAACTTCAGTAGTTCATGAGGAAAGTAATGTTACTCAGATGATAGCTTTATTCCATCTCCTGTTGCCTCTACTTTGTTCCTATTCTCATCCCTCCTATCTTTTAATTCTGTCCTCTGCTCCATTGTATAGAATCTTATCTTTACATCCACATGTTTCATGAACACTTAGTAAGGCCAATACCATACCTGCAAAAACCAACCTCATCTAAGAAGTTATCGAGAGTTTCCAAAGCAGTTGAGAGTTTCCAAAGCAGTTGAAGCAGTTAAAAAGTGCTCTGTCTTATCATGTATGTGATACATGTGAATGCAGAAGACAATCTTACCAAATGGGGTCTGATATTTTACCCAGATCATTATCTGTTTAGTATTTGCCATTATCCATTATTTTCTATTACTACCTATCACTCATCTTAGATTTTAACACATTATCATCATCCATAAGGAAATAGATGACATTAAGAAGAAAAACATTTTCTCTTTCTTCCAAGGAAGGAAAGGGGAGTGAAATAGGGAACTTGGGATGAAAAAAAAAAAAAAGCCCAACTATATGCTGGGTGACATCTGAGGCATTTTACAAGTATTACCACATTCAATAAACTTCTAAATTGAATCTTCATGATAAATAAATAAAGAAGGTATTATAATTCCTCTTTTTTCAGATGAGAATCCTGAGATTGAAAGAGACTGAGTAACTTTCTCAAGGTCTTGATAGCTATTAAGTAGGATAGTTGAAGTTCACATTTATTCTGCTAGAATGTATTAAAGATTAGAATAAACGTATATGTTTTCTTTAACATCCTATTCATTACAACTATGACATCACTCTTTGACCTAAATTCTTATCCTATGTCCAAAACTGACCAAAGATTAAGCAAAGAGGATATGCCTTAGAAAGAATTTAGGCTCCTTACAACACTATGGAAAAGAATTTCAGAAACACAAGGCTTGGGAAATCACCTGTTTTTACTGGATACAGTTACATGAGAATTAGATTTTTACCCACTAAATCAGCAATTCTTTCATTGCTTTCTCTGAATACCATTGTCACCTGATTCCAAAGTCAAGATGAAATACAAAACTAAAATATATTTTTAAAAATATAAGGATGCTTGGATGGCTTAGTCAGTTAAGTATCTGCCTTTGGCTCAGGTCATGATCCTGGAGTCCTGGAATCGAGTCCTGCAAAGGGCTCCCTGATCAGCGGGGAGCTTGCTTCTCCCTCTGCTTCCTGCTTCCCCTGCTTTGTTCTCACTTTCTCTCTCTGGCAAATAAATAAATATTTTTTAAAGAAATTCAAGGGGTGCCTGGGTGGCTCAGTGGGTTAAAGCCTCTACCTTCAGCTCTGGTCATGATTCCAGGGTCCTGGGATCGTGCCCCACATCAGACTCTCTGCTCAGCAGGGAGCCTGCTTCCCTTCCTCTCTGTCTCTGCGTGCCTCTCTGCCTATTTGTGATCTCTGTCTGTCAAATAAATAAATAAATATAATCTTTAAAAAAAAAAAAAAGAAATTCGAAACTAAACTTGGATCCTGTATTCTAACAAATGTCTGAGACCTTAACATATTTACCCAGATTTTTACCACTCACAGTCATGCCCCAGACAGAGGAAATGACTCATCTGTCTTAAAAACTGGAAGTGTTAAAGTTAACATAAAATATCCTAACACAAATTTTTAAGTATATGTTATAGGAAGTACGTATTTATGTTTTTATAAGTCTAATCCATTTGCAGACCTTTAATTCTTTGGTACCTATGTAAAAATCAGTAAAAGGAAGTCCACAATTGAAAAATAGATTGTCAGGAGAAAGGAGTACCTATTATTGGGTTTAATTACACTCATAAGTTTCAAAGGAAATTTTAAGACTGTACTTATTTTAAAATGTTCATGTATTGCTATACCTCCAAATGTAATAAAATTTCTAAAAATGTTGAAACGTCATGAGAAACCATGAAATACTTTATTTGATTACAAGTAATATCTGATGAATTGAAAATATGATGGTGCTAATTTCTCATTTAAAGACTTAACTCTATCCTAAGACTCAATTTGAAAGGATCTATTGATTAAAAGGCAGATTGCCCTCACCACGGGCATTCAGCAGGGACAAGCCATCAGGAATGTGTGCTATGTACCCAGTACATAGTATATGTTTTTGATATGATAAAACACAACATCTCAGAAGATAAAGAGAACAGCTTCAGAGGCATACCTCAAAGATAAATTCAAAAGAAAAAGAAATCCATTTCTAAAGGAAGAAATGAAAAGTTTGAGGTCTTGTTCCAAAAAACAGATTTTGCCCTAAAATACTCCAAAAAAGGAAAATGCCTGCCGGATATCCAAAAATGAAGAAAACTTTGGTATTCTAGACCTTGGATACCTTAATGCATGATACACATATATCACAAAGTCCCAATTGTAAGCCCCCACGCAAGAGGGAGGGATAATCCTATGAGGGAGATGATACATATATAAGACAACCTTTTCCTGGAGGTGTGTTGATGCCAACACTTAAGACACAAGGGTCCAGAGCTTGGCTGGATGTAGTATTACAGAGGTGCTCAGAGGTGAAAGTGGTAAAATAAAGACCAAAGAAAATCTTGATATTAAGGCCAAGACCAAAGTACAGCAGGAACCAAAGATACAACCTAGAGTTAATGCCTGTCAGAAGAAAAAGTAATCTGAGCATATTGTAGGTGAAGCAAAACAGTGAGAAGGCAGGCTTTTACAAATACGGCTGTTTTTATGGCTTGCTTTAATTGGCTGTATAGTAGACAATGTGAAGGTGTGTTGGGTATAACCTTAAAGTAATGGGGTATTGGAAGACAAGAGATCTAAATAAACTTTGTTGGACATCTGGTAATAATAGACAAGGCACTTATTCTCAGTTTTGATTTTTCTTTGCTTTGCTCTGGCTATTTTCCTACAACTCCTACTTCTGTTAATACCACCACCACTCCCCTCTTTGAGTAACCCAAAAGCAAGGGAGCCATCTTGATTCTTCCTACTGGTGCTTTAATATCTGTCTTTAAATAGACTTAGCATTCTTGGAGCACCTGGGTGGCTCAACTGATTAAGAATCTGACTCTTGGTTTCAGCTCATCCAGCCCTTTGGAAGGCTCCATGCTCAGCACAGAGTCTGCTTAAGATTCTCTCTCACCCTCTCCTTCTCCTTCTGCCCCTCTCTGTGCTAATGCTCTCTCAGATAAAGTAATTAAATCTTTAAAATAAATAAATAAATAGCCAGCATTCTTTCAACTTGAATGTATTTAAAAGGAAATCACATTTTCCATTAAAAGCTACTAGTTACTAAAAGTTACTAAAACCACCAGATACTAAAAAAGAAGTGTATTTTTGAAAATTCAATGAAAATTTTAAAATGTCATTGAATTTTAGCAGAAATCTACTATTCCCTTGTTATAAGGACTGATTAGCAAATACCATTTAATACACAGATTGGTATCACCCTAAGATTTTAATTAGAGGGATTAAAAGGTAATTGAAAAGAAAATTATTTTTTTATTATGTGGTGATTTAATTATAATTTAGTGCTGCATCCTTGTACCAACAAATGGTCATCCCACACGTTGTGAAGCACCACACTATGGAATAAAATCCAAACTTAATAGCCTGGTACGTCACTCCTGAATACCTTTCAACTTCATTTCCTGCCACCACACACGCCACATACCCTCACTATATTTGGCTCCCTTAATTTCCCCATTGTGTCTTCTGGGACTACTCTTTTTTTTTTTTTTTTAAGATTTTATTTATTTATTTGTTAGACAGAGAGAGCAAGCGAGCACAGGCAGACAGAGAGGCAGGCAGAGGCAGAGGGAGAAGCAGGCTCCCCGCCGAGCAAGGAGCCCGATGTGGGACTTGATCCCAGGACACTGGGATTATGACCTGAGCCGAAGCTGGGACTACTCTTATTCCTCCTTCAAGAGTTTCAGATGTCAAGTCTTGAGAGACCTCCCAGGCACATTTCTCTTTAACACTGACAAGGATTCTTCCATGACCAAACTCTACTCAGGCTCTTCTGAGTCCTCTACCTAACGATGCTTCAACCATAAATAAGCACTAATATAGTCTCTAACAGCTCAAAGCTGCATCCCTAGGATGACCCTAGCCTCCTTAAAGTACCTGTCTAAGAAAATTCATGGCAGCCAAAAGAATTCACTGTTTGTTCCAGCCAACACATGAAAAAGATAGAGCCCCTGTCGCCTGGTGTCTTTGGGAGAATAGGAGCATAACTTTGATAAGTGCCAGTTAGTAAAGTCAGATTGATATCACATGGAGCAAATCCTTTCTCCCCTCTCTTTGTGATTTCCTTTCCACTTCCCTGAAAAATTCCAGTGAACCCTTGCTGGCTCCCTTCCCTACAGGCTCATTCACCCTTTAAAACAACCCATCACCGTTATGGACATTGGTGTGGGTATGTGCTATGGTGAATGCTGTGAAATGTGTAAGCCTGATGATTCACAGACCTGTACTCCGGGGCAAATAATATATTATTTGTTAACAAAGTAAATAAATAAATAAAAATAAAAATAAAACACCTCATCACCCATGTAGAAATCGAAGTTGAGCTCAACTCACGCTGGACTCTTTTCCCTACTGCAAGAGTTATTACTGATTAAAATCTGTCTTCGCCCTTTAACTAGTGTCTGCCTTTGTTTATCTTTGATAGCACTCCATATCTGCTTCTAATTCTCTATATCCTAAGTACAGAACCAGCCTCCTTACTTGTCATGCTGTGTCGCTTTTGTACTCCAAGTGCCTAATACTGTAGAGTGTCTTTTGTATTCGACATGGCAAATTTTTCTACACAGTTAATAAGGTAAAATGATTAAACAATGTTTTGTCAGATTGTTGCACTGTATGTGTATTACATATGAAATGACTAAACAGTATTATATCACATAGGTACCCAACCACCACTGCGGTGGTATTTTTGTGAGAGCAATCTTTAAGCTTAAAAAACTGTACCCAAAAAAAGGGAACCAAGTTGTCTGACCAGTGTGAACAGGGCCACGTGGAGAAATCCAACACAATGCTTTAGTTTTTGTCTCAACTTATAAACCATAAGAGGGACATCAACACTGTACATTCTACAGTTTAAGAATAATTTTAAAATCTTTATCAGTTTATGTTCCTTCTTTCTTAGCTTTGTCAGTATCATTTTTGATTCCACTGTTTTCTTTAAGCTCCTATCTTCCTCTTTTGGATGTCTACTTCCTTTTAAAATAATAATTGCCTATTACTTCTCATATCTTTTGTCTTTTGGTAGTAATAGCACTTCTATAGCTATAGCATGGGGAATTTACATGTAAGCTCTAAGAGACACTGGGTTTTTACTTTGAAATTAGTTTTATCTGCTTCTAACCTATAGATGAAAACGCTACTTTCCATGGAAGCCTATTTAATTTCATAAAATTAAATGAACCATAACCCCAAAGTGCAACGAGACACACACAGCATGACCACATTATTTCAGAAGGCTGACAGGTTGCCAGTCCATTGATCTCAAACTTCATGAACCACAGTGCAGCTCAAATTGGGTCCGTGCAGCAGCTTTGAACTTTTGCCAAACAGCCACTGCAGAACTCTGAAAACCACAAGGTAAGGAGATGGCATCCAGGCACTTCTAAAAATACTGTTATCAACTCTTTTACTGAAGTTCATTTCATTACTTTATTAAAGGGGCTGGGGTCACATCAGAAATTTTTCTTGCTTAAAGGTAACATGCAGTAATTGCTGAGATAACATAATACTGAAAACATAAAACTGAATGCAGGGGCCTATGTGAGCATCCTCCTTTCGCCGATGAATTACAGATGCTTCTTCCTTCATACAGTTGTACGAACATTAACAACAAGTATAGAATTCCTGCTGTCACTGATTTTTAGCATATCAAGTCACTTTTTTTTTTGTTTTCAATTGCTACCTTTATCAGCATCATCCAGTTGCCTGAAACCATTCAGTCAATGCTCCACCCATGCTTGGAGTCAATTCTAATGCAGCCAAGCAATATATTAAGAGTTCTATCCACAATCATTAACTGGAGCCTAAAATTAACCATGCACTCCTGGGCCCAGAATCCGAAATGTAGTGTCCTGGGCACTCCTTTATAGCAGGAAACTGCAAACTGCATCCACTCTCCCACCCAGTAATTCTGTTGCCCAATCTTCATTGCCAGATGCCTGTCCTTAAAGACATCTTCCACTCCTGGGGTTGTAACCGGTGTCCTAACCTAAACAACCACTGGTTTAACAGGGGCCCTGTCCCCTAACTAGAATCTGAGCGGGACCCTCACACCCTGTTCCTATAACAGGCTGGAGCTCTGCTTCCAACTGAATGAGTTCTTTCCTTCTCTTACCTGGAGCAAAACTGTTGCCCTGCCAGGAAGTCCTATTGCCATACTCTCTCCTAATCCCATTCCAACCCCTTGTAAATCATTCCTGGCTTAGAAGCCCCCACTCCTTACTCTCAGACACTATAACTGGAAATGCTGGTCACTCACTCACTTTACAGCTTGATCTCAACTCCCTTTTTCTCGCTTGCTTCTCTTGCCTTGACTGAGACCCAGCACACCTACAGCAGGTGTGGTATATGGGATAAGACCATGTCAGTGTGTAAACAGCACTCATCATAGAAAGGATAGCTTGAAAGTGTCATATTTAGTCAATGCAAATAACCACCAGAGTCATTCCTTTTGGTGGCTTCTATTTTTTAATGAAATGTAAACCTTTATATTTTTCCTAATAAGAAAACAGTACAGTTTCTTTATATTTTATTATTCCAACATCTGGTAAACCACATGATCAAGTTGTTCTTTTTAATATTATGTAAGGTGTTAGAGAGCCCAGATAGTACTTGAATTAAGCAGTTAACTTTGTATTACGAGCTTGATTCTTTCTATAAAGCTTTCTGTACTGTCTATATTTTGTACTACCCAGTTTCTATGGCAACATGTTTGTTCCCATGGAGAAACAAAAGTGAACACCTTAACAGAGTTGAACTTGAAGATATAAAACCTCACTCAATGGATAGTTTGCACAGAGGCTATTCAGGAATAAAAACAAAAAGACAGAAAAGCAGAAAATATATCTAAGTTTCAAATTCCAGCTCAAAACTAAGAAACTACTTCTGATTTCTTTTGATCTGCCAAGTAACAAATCATTCTTGGTGTGTCCTTAATAGCAACTTTAAACTGACTGTTTTTCCCCAAAGGCAAGTTTTAAAACTCTCTAGTTAGACAAAGAGCCTTTTAAATGGTGATTTGATGGGTTGTTTTATTTTAGCAATTTGGTCCTCATTGTTGGAATTAGCATTTGCATATTTCAAGAATATTTGAATTTTCATGAAACGGCCTAAATTTGGCCAACCTAAGAAAAAAACAAAACAACACTATACATTAAAGCAATGAGAATGTAAGCAAGTGAGCATAAGGTTTTTTTAAATAAAAACAAATTCTTTTTTTCTTTTTAATGTCCAAAATGTTCCTAGCCTACCTATAATTCAGTATGTGTCCTTTGAATAGAGCCTGCAAACTGCAGATGGATGGAAAGTTGGGTGCTTTGGTTGAAGATAAAGGGAAGTTGGTAGCTTTAGTTAGGCTCATACCACTATGCCAAATTCCTAACACCATTACAACAGGGCTCTGAATGATACCAGTAAAATAATTCACACCCATTTGCAAGCTCCGTTCAAGTGACATGAACTCTACTTGTAAAAGACAAAGAAAAATCACTTGGCTCCAGTGGCTGTTTGCTCTTCAACTTCCCACCCTCCTGCCCACCTACCCCCACCCCTACACCCCCCCCCCTTTATAATCTAGACTGCTTCTTTTCCATTTGTATCCTACTTCTTTGTCTGCTGTTCTCCAGCCCTTTTTGTGCTTTTTTTTTTTTTTTAATCTTTAAGTCTTGACCTCCTTTTTCCCATCCTATTCTGTTATTTCTACTCTACAGTGTCATTACTTTTTTTCTGGCTTCACTCTTGTTTCTTAGCCTCCTCTCTCTCTCTTCAATCTTTAGCTTTTTTGGCAGTATGCTTATTTTTAGTCTTCTTCCTTGACTAGTTTATTTTTCATTCTTGCCACCTTTTCTTATTCTCTTCGTACTCCTTCTTCTACAATTTTGTGTATTTTGCTCTTTTTAAGGTATTATGTATTGTTCTTTGATGAATTATTTTCTTTCTCCTTCCAAGTATTATTTTTTCCTGATTGTTCGAATCCCAGTCCCTACTGACTTTATACAAAACATTAGAATTGAAGCAATTTAAAGTATTACTTTAATATAATAAAAGTGAGAAGAAAAATTAGCCCTAGAAAATAGTATCTTAAATAGTAGACTGCTTTTTTTCCCTCTTTGCCCCCTCATTAAGCTCACAGTGAATAGAATCAATGAGATTTGTCATCTGCTATGTTTGTCTAGATCTGGCATTATTCACTCTAATCACGTAGTGAGGAGCAGGACTCTTAAATCAGCAAGTGTATCATGCTGAGTTGTTGCTGCTCAAGATAAAATAACTTTTATACATTATGTGGCCAACTGACAAGAAGAATAAAGATGTGGCTCAGGATTAATTGGAGGTTTTGAAGCAATAGAAGAAACAAGACACAAAGGTTTTTTTCCTACTTATCTTTTTTTAAGACTTTATTTATTTGACAGAGAGAGAGAGAGATCACAAGTAGGCAGAGAGGTGGGGAAGCAGTATCCCTGCTGAGCAGAAAGGCCAATGTGGGGCTTGCTCCCATGACCCTGAGATCATGACCTGAGCTGAAGGCAACTTAACCCACTGAGCCACCCAGGTGCCCCTCTCCTACTTATTTTTGTATGGTGCTGGGGGTAAAAGAATTTGGGCACTTCCATCATTTTATATTGTTTATTCCATATGGCAGATAGAATAATAAAAATTTCTTGAATACAGACTTTTCTTTTGCTCCTCTATCATCAAATGGGCATACACTTTGAGTTGCTTTTTTTGTTTGTTTTGGGAATTGGATGTTTATCTTTCTTTCATAGGCTCTCACTTAACTTCCAAAAGTAATAGTGGATTGCATGTAAGGAGAAATGGTCCATTCAGGTTTAAATGCATTGCTTTGAACTAAGGAGATATATGTTTTAATATTTGAGTTACTTATGACCATATAGTTGTATAAATTACATGAGATATATGTATATAATTAAATCCACTAGCATAGATTCTTTCTTTATGCTTTCACATACTTGTAATTAAAATTTAATGTACATTGCATTTACTAAATACCTAAAAGCCACATTCATCCACTGATAAATTTTCAGTCTTTTAAACCCATAAGAAAATAGTGATGCTCTATAATACCTACTGGTTGTATAGCCCTCAACGTTTTGGAGGTTTATTTTTACTCACCATAGTTAAGATACCTGCCTTTTCTGTTTTCCTTTGTTTTTATTACTTTTGCATTTAACAGTTCTTTATCTTGCTTAAAGGTTCTGAAAAAAAGACCATGACTTGGAAACTAAATCACTGTTATAGAAAATGTTTAGTACAGAGGAATTTTCTATATCTTCTTTTCTTTACTATGGATATAATTATAGCACCAACACATAGTCAGGCATGCTGAGCACTGAACAATGCTAGGGGACCATTCTTGACCTATGTGTAGGACTCTGTATACAGATGGGTTCATTTTGCAATTCTCACTGAAACTACACCATGCTTTTATCTGTCAGATGAGTGAAATTTTGTTGATCATGTTGGATTATGTTAGGTTTTACTCTCTAAAATTCCTGAAATGTAAATGTACAGGCCATCCACTTCTCTTTCATGTTACAGAGAAGGAAGTTGCTTTCAGAGAAGAGATGTATCCTGACTATAATTTTATCACCATATATATATGGTTAGAGGTCAGGTTAGAGCCAGTTCTCCTAATTCCTATCCTCAGGAATATCATTTTGAATATATTTGTGTGACAAGGAAAATATTACATTTCTATCACATAAATCCCATAAGTACAACTTTCTAGGCTTTTAGCCTAACTTTACTCCTAGAAAATTTTACATTATAAAGTAAAGAGTGAAATAATTTCTAGGTAATTCTCTTTATGCAGCTTGCTATGTAATCCGACAACATACTAAATGTTTTTTGAGAGAGAGCTATGACATCACCATTGACTAACATAGTGGAAAATATTTGGAAAAAAAAAAAGAATATTTGGAAAAAGTGCTACTGCTACATCTATATTAGTGCATTACAATTTTGGAATATTTGGAGTATTTGAAATAAAGTTTCTTAGGAATTAAAACGTATACTTCCCCAAAAATGCACTGGGAAACTACCAGTTTACTTATCTTCTATATAGAGCTTTTCTTTATTAATGTCAATCTATACTTTTCCTTCTCTTCTTTTTTATTACTCAAAAATAATGTGTGGTTTTGCTCTTGTAATTTGTTTCTGTTCTTTAATTGCATCTTAAAAGTCTGTCAACTCCATATGTACTAAGATTGTCTTTTACTTGTTTTCCTTCCTTCATGATCTTGAGTATGCATACAGATGATGCTAAATGTGTGCTTTCAGTGGACAAGAAATCTTAATTGGAAGCAAACATCCAAAGTTAGTTTATATTGCCAAAAATGTTGTCAGGAATGTACATCATGAATATAAATGCTAACAGAATTAATCATTAATAATAACTCTTAGATGAAAATTACTACAAAGCATTTTCTCCTAGTGATGCTTAAGATTAAGGTATATTGATGAAAAGAACAAGCAGGGAGGAAAAACTAGTGCAAACTATCATAAAATCATAATGCAATGTTTTTAAAAATATTTTTTATTTTTCTCCCTTTTTTCAAGAATTGAAAGAGATATATGAGAGATTTGATCATAAACTTTCATTTGAGAGAGTAATGCAAGAGAAAAAGAACACAGTACTACAAGAAGCCCCAGCTTCTGGCAATGTTGCAAGAATGAGTTACATCATTGACCTTTTTTTCTGGGGCATTAAGTCAATTTTGAGTGGAGTTTCCAATTGCACAATGAGCATCTGGACAGTTTTGACATCTTTATTACACTCTCTGAGTTCTTAAAATGCTACCATTTTGTTTTAAAGATGATATCTTTCAAAATTAAAACAATGATTTAACTGCCAAGAGTAATCCCATGACTGAATGCCAGTAAAATTATCTTCTCAGATCTGGTTTCCCTACTAATATTCATAATCAGAATACCCGTTGTTTAATCAAAATTAAGACTTGATTAATGATCTTAACATTCAAATCCATTTCTTCACAGGCCTAATTTTGTTTCTTGTATTTGCTTTGCACTGAATTACTGTGGTTTAAATAGCCTGTTTAACACAACCACTTTCAAACAAGATCATAAATTCTCATAAAAGCAGACTAGGGAATTCATAATCATAGCTCTTGGCCGCCACCTAAAGGTTTCTTTCTTTTATTTTACATAAGACCTACTGTGCATGCCTTTTATAATAAAATTATTGCCTGTATCATCACATGTTTCCACATAAGTATAAGTTTAAGAGACTTATATCAGTGTTTCTTTCATTTTTGTGTATTTGCATTAGCAGCCTATATAATTATATCCACTTCTCAATCTATTTGGTACCCAAAAGTAAAACTAGGTCCACTAAATGGTCTGAAAATTTTCCATTCCTTCAAAAAATATTTTTTATTTCTGTTTTTATAATATACCTCCTCCGTTCCTAAGCTCATCTCAGAAATAGAAAAATACTTAAGCCATGGTTTCTGGTTTCGAGAAGCACGCATCAGTTACCAATGTAAAATACTGGCTTTTTAACATAATCTGTATTAAAATTATCATTAATTGGATGCAAAGAGTAAATCTAGAAGCCTGAACAAAGAGAAATGTTTCTAATTTCCAACTTTCCAAGGTAAATTCAATTAAACTCATGTTTATTGAATCATTACTGAATGTAAAGTATAGGCTAAACTCTTCAACCTCCGTAGAGAACATTAACAACAGGCATAATCTCTTGGTTGTGCTTGAGAGTAAATGGGATATCAGAATTAATAATTCCCTGCTGCCTATCTCCATAGCCATAGTCTCACTCCTTTTATTCTCCCCTGAAGAAACACTTGCTTGAATCAGGACAAATATCTTCAGTACCCTACCTGGATTCTAACAAAGTCATGTTTGGAGAATGAACTCAATTAATATCATACTGAAAAGTTAATTATAAACTCTGTAGAGTTTATACTCTAATATAAAGATATAAAGAAGTTTACACTTCTTATTTCATAATCCATACTGATAGAGCATCTATGAAGCACCTCAGTTTTTCTTCAATCTGTAGAAAAGTTTTATTAGCATGCACACTTACCATTATAGATTCTGTGTATTTAGCTTTTGATTTACTTATAGAACACTATTAACTTATTTATTAATTCAAAAAATATTTATTAGGAACCTACTATGTGCCAGGCACTCACCATTGTCAGTGTTTAAGAAAAGAGATTGGTCTTTGCCTTCATGGGGCTTGTGAGGGCTTGTGAGGGAAATAAATAAATAAACAAAACACATTTGATACAAATTACAAAAAAACTAACACACTGCACCGTAATGGAGAATTAGCTGAGGAGAGACAGACCTACATTAGGAAGAAAGATCTCTTCCAGGAGACAATATTCAAACTGATACCCAAAGAACAGGGAGCCATTGCTGCCAAGACTATAGGGATGAGACAATGGGAATTATCTCTACAGAGGCCAAAACACTTAGTGAGGGCTAAAGAATCTGGAGCAGAGTGAGCAAAGGCGTGATTCATGAGATATGGAGAAATAAAAAGAAACTCAATTATTCAGAGTCTTGAAGAAGAGGATGAGGACTTTGGGTTTTAAACAAAATAGAATGGAAAGTCATAGTAACAGATTAGAGAAGGAAGTAACTCGATCTGACGGCTCCTTGGAAAAGGGAGCAGGCAGGTAAGAGAGGTGGGAGACAGAAGTCTAATGAAGAAATACAGATGGGAGAGATGATGGTGACATGGACAAGGCTGGTGGCAGAGGCAGAGAAGTGAACAAATCTGAGGGGAAATTAAGAGCCAAATTTAGTAGGACTCAATAATAGGTTAGATGACCCCCTTGGTTCTACAATTCCTTCCCATCTTATTAGCATTTGTGGATATGAATGCTGACATGAATTGCTTATCTGAAATGCTGATATGGTTTCTATATTAGATTTAGACTTTACATTAGATTTTATGTCACACTTACACTTTTAATTTAGTAAAAAAAATAAGAAATATCTTAATAGGATGACTTATTTGCATGTCAATAAGGAAACATTATCTAGCATCTTCTGCAAATGAGACAATCTAAAAAAATAATTTTATACATAATGGAAGTTTGTCTACTAAAAGCACCAAAGCTTATTTAATGTTAAACCACTTTGAAGAATTTTTTTTCTAAAATTGTTAAATATTTTCCTGACCTATTAAAGAGAATATATTTAACATTAGTTAAGCTTTTCAAAAACTCGGGCTCACTATAATGAAAAACAGTTGCTATACCTCTGTACTATAGCGGTACCCCTAAAAATAGTAAGATATGAGTATGTTTCCTATACTCAGAAAAATAGCATGCTTTGAAGGAATTAAATTTTGTTGTTGCCTTGGTTGTTCCTAGTTCTCATTGTGCCAGACTGAAGTCATTCTCTTCTAACACATTGTAACATGATGTTTTTCCTTTGCTGTAAGTTGGGAACCCTATCAGACTTTCATGCACATTAATAGTGTATAGACTCCAAGTAAAGTATGAACTTTTGTATTCTATTTTGATTGCACAGAGGCTTTTTTTACATGCTGTTTCTCAAGTATATTTTAGGTCATTGAAGTTGCTTGATCAGCAAAGTTCAAGTCAGGGAAATGTCCCTATACTGGCATTTTATTTCACATTTTTCATGAGGTTCCTTGCAAATGAAATTCCTATTACCATATACATTATCATGTTAAGTTTCTACAAAGAATCCTTCCTTATGACACAACTTCAACCGCATCATCATAAATATTGCTTTTTCATTTTATGCCTATGGTTTTCAAGTGTAACATAAAATCATATAAAATTTGACCATAAAACTAGACTTAAAAAAATCCCCAATTTCTTGACTGTGACTAAAATGTAATCTCTTTCCTTTTTTAATTTTGACATTCATGGGAACTAAAATAAATCAAAGTCCACAAAGCCCCAGTCAGCAACACTACTTTGAAAGTGTCTTTTGACAAGTAACATATGCATATTACAAACCCGAAGGCATGTTTGAAGTGGTTCTTCCAGAAATCTACATTCCTCAAAGCTCTGCCTGTATCACCACCTTGTTTCATGGAAGAAAATGTGTAAATGTGTAATGGAAATGTGTAAATGATTAAAGCATCTGTGTAAACAAAGAACATTCTTAACACACATAAGAAAAATTGTGAGGACTTCTTGAAAAACCGGACACCAGATGCCTAAAGCTGATCTGCCAAATGAGAATCCTTGAGAGAGAGGTCCAAATATTTGAAACAAATATTCCCCAGCTTATTAATATATGTGGTCCTTAGAAAAATCCTTAGATAACACTGTCATAGACTCTAGATAACCAATCCTAAATGATCTGCCATTTCAATTTTTTTGACAGCTTGTATTTTCCAAAGATGACTGTAGCAACGCATACCATCTTATGTGCTCTTCCTATAAAGTGACATTGACATCTCTTCACCAAAAAATGGGGCTTATGTTCCCTTTTCCTGAAT
>RCUC01119508.1:0-20712 GCA_003697995.1 Taxidea taxus jeffersonii | reverse complement strand
AATGTTTTTCTAAGCTGAGCAGAAGCTGCGGTGACAAATAAAACAAATTCATCAAAAAACGGCCCTGAGTTGAAAGTAGCTCTAGTTACTGTGAGTTTTCTCCAAGAGTGATTACTAAAAGCATAAGTACAACGTATGTGTTGGGGACAGGGGTCCACGGGGAGGCCTCCCCTTTGAAGGACTGGGGACCAGTGCTGTACAGTTCCGTAGGTGAGGACACGGCCTCCTGGCTTGCCAGAGGAGCCCACTGATAAACTGGAACCTGGGTCGGCCAAGGGCCATGTCCACTGCCTTTCTTCCACCTCAGCGCTGTCGCTGAGCTTCCAGTCCCACACCTCCTGGAATGTCCAGGGAGCCCTTTCCAGGGGGAGCTCTGGAAGCAGCTGTGGTGCACCACACACCCCCAGAGGGCGCCACCCACGAGTAGCACTCAGCAGAAGTCGCCTTGCTCTGGAACTGCACCGGGAGTTCTTCAAAAGGGAGCATCGTGTTGCTGTATTTCTATTCCCAGCACCCTGTCCAGGCCTGGCCCCCAGGAGATGTTCCGGAAGTGAAGAATGAATTGAGCCTCCCTATCCATTTGCCTTTCTTCTTCCCTTTCTTCCTCCCACTTCCTCCTGGGCACCCACCTGCATGGAGCTGGAAGGGCTCTGAACTTAGCAAAGACTTCACCCACTTCCTTTTCTCTTCCTTTCTCTTTGGGTCACTTTGACCCAGCCCCACGGAAGGTTCTCTCTCTCACACTGCCCCTCCCCTCTCCCAGCCTGGGCTGCACCCCTCCAGGGAGCCCTTCCTGACCTCACAGGCGGCTCTGCGGTTGCCTCTGCCTCAGGTCACTGCTTTCATCTCTGTTCCGGGCTTGGACACAGCCTGGGAGGCAGGAGCCTTGGAGGTGGGGGTTTGGTTTCCTCAGGTCTCCCCACCCCCTTCCCAAGTCCAGAAGGGACTCCTGAGCTTTGGGGAAGTTGGGGCTGAAGGGAGGTGGCAGAGAGAGGCTCAGCCACTCCAGATGGATCTGCTCCCAGGGGAAGCCCTCTTGCTCTAGGATCTGTAGGGTGCTGGGCATGAATAAGGCTGGGGAGGGGTGTCTACAGGCCCTGAGGCCCTGTGCCCATCCCAAGGTCATTGTCATGGGAGAGAAGATCCGTGTAGAGGGGAGGGAGTGAAGATAGGAGTGAGGCCACTTGACTGTGAGGAACGGTGTGAGTGTGTGTGTGTGTGTGTGTGTGTGCGCGCGCACATACGTGTGTGTGTTTGACCCTAGAGGAGAGAAGGGGAAGTCTTGAGGTTAGGGCTTCAGAGGGCAGGAAAAGCCAAGGTGCAAAGAGGGCAGATAATGACTGAGCTTCACTCGACGCTGGCTGCTCACCAGCTGGTTCTCTCTTCTAATCCTGGGGCTAGCTGGGTGATGAGGGAGCCAAATGCCCCTCCCACAACAAAATTATTTTTAACCCATCTGGGCCAAAGCCACATTATTGCCAAGAGGCTGGATTCTGGGGGACAAGCCCACTTCCTAGGGAGAGGGAGTGCCCACTACCCATTTGAGGGTGCACAGGGATAGAGGGGAGCAGAGAGGAGGGAGTCCTTCGAGGAGCCCTGGCTGAGGTGCTGGAACCTCAATTCTACCCTTACGTGATGCGTCCTGTGTTCCCCGACCTTCACCTCATGGGCCTGTGGGAAGAAATGGCATCTCTCCCATCAGACCGGAAGGTCCAGCCTGGGTGTCCCATATTTAATTCAGGACTCCCCAGTGACAGCTCCCCTCTTCCCTCTGAGTGCAGGAGCCATGTCTCCCCTATCAGACTGGGGGTTTTGGAGGCTCATGCTGACCGCTCAGTGGCAGGAGCAGGAGGGGGTTGTGAGCAGGGCACGGATGGAGTGTCCCCCTCTGACGGAGCAGGGAGCAGCTGCTAGTCTCTCTCCCCATCCACCTTCACTGCCGTATCTCAGGTGACAGATACAGGTCGTCGCCTTCACACTCCAGCTTGGAGATCTCACCTGCCACACTCAGTTCCCAGGCCCCTATCTCTTCCTTACCTGCCTTCCTTTCCTTGTCAGGAGCTACCCCAGTTTCCACAGCCCTGCTCCTGGCACCCTCCTCATGGAAAAACAGATGGGTCAGCAGGAAATAGAAGGAAGAAGCCCCTAGCTCAGAATGCCCCAGCTCTGACCAGGTGCAGGGAAGGCGGGGGGCGGGGGGGGCTTGGGGAGGCCCCTGAGTATGAATGTCCTGCAGCCCCAGGAGGCCTCACAAAGACCTCTGAGACCCCGGGCGAGGTGCTGGGGCCCGATCTCCTGATGTCCCACGGCCCTTTTGGGCTGCCCCTTACATCAAGCCTCTCTTCCCACCTCAAGATGCACAGGCCCCAGGCAGCCAAAGACGCTGACGACCTGAATGACTCACATTAGAACACACTGCCAATTCAGTGGAAAAAAAATCTCAACTTCACAACACAACCAAGGCTTGCACACGTGCACCTGAACACACGTTCCGTTTCCTGGCTTCCCGGCCCACACCTGAATGCTAGTTCCCACCACTCAACTGTCTGGGAAGCACGGGTCAGGCAAACGGCAGCAGATGGCTGCTCTGGGCACTTCCTTATGGCTTAAATTATGGGAGAAAGGGGCGCCTGGGTGGCTCAGTCGTTAAGCGTCTGCCTTCGGCTCAGGTCATGATCCCAGGGTCCTGGGATGGAGCCCTGCATCGGGCTCCCTGCTCTGCGGGGAGCCTGCTTCTCCCTCTCCCACTCCCTCTGCTGTGTTCCCTCTCTCTCTGTGTCTCTCTCTGTTCAATAAGTAAATAATATCTTAAAAAAAAATTATGGGGGAAAGTTCTGTCTGCATCTCTCAGAACCTGGGAGGGACCCAGGGAGAAAAGAATGGATGAGGGGTTACCATGGGGCCAGACATCATGCTAAAGAACGTTCCTGAATCCTCAAAGCAACCCCATCACATGGCTACTCCTCTCTCCGTGCTACAGATGACACAACTGAGGCTTACAGAGTCCTCAAGCCGAGGAGCAGGGCAGGGGCTGAAACGGAGCTCTGGTTCCCTGGACTCTAAGGTCCAGGCTGCTGACCACTAAGCTATATACCGCCTTCTAAGAGGATCAGGAAAGCCGGGAGCTGGGGGGCTGGGAGGGGGAGCAGAGGGAAAGAGGAGCAGGAGGAGGCTGAGGAGCTCCACAGTAGCCTGAGCATCACCGACCCTGCCCTGGGAGGGGAGAGGAAGGTGCTAGACATACGTGGAAGATGAGAACTGTTAAGAAGCTGGCTCAAGGTCACAGAGCAGTGGTGGCACAGAGCAGGGACTCAAACCTGCTCTTGGCTCCTCAGCCCGCTGAGCTGGCACCTTCAGGGGAGCCAGAGTGCAAACAGCAGAGCTGGCAGGAAGGAGGACTCCCTCCGCTGCAAATCTTTCCACCCTTCATTGACTTATCCTTCCATTCATTCTTTCCACGAATAAGTCTGGGATCTCCAAATTCCACCTGGAAGCAATAATCTTCACTTCGATTGATAAAGCAACTGAGAGGAGGAAGGTCAGGGACCGAAGCCTCCTCCTCCTCCTCCGTAAAGGGGCTCTTTCTACCCCAAACCAGCTGGGAGGCACACGGACTCTGTTGTGCCTTCCCTAAGGAAGCTCACTGGGGGCCCATGCTGGGCCAGGTCACAGGGAGGGCCAGGGCTGGGCCATGGCGCTGGAACTAGGGATGGACTTGAGGTCTGGATTAAGGCTGGGGTCAGGGTCACATTAGGGCCGGGGTTGATAACTCATTTCCCATCAGGATTGTGGACACAGTTGGGGTCAGGATGAGGGGTAGGGTTAAAAATGGGCATGTGATCAGTATTAGGGTAAGATTGGGGTGAGGATCAGACAGCTGGTCAAATCACCAGCTGACTCAGAATCAGGAGGAAAAACCAAAATCCAGCATTCCCAGCCCTTCCACCTCTGCCCAGAGCTGCCCCCAGCTGCTCTTAGCCCCCTCACCCTCGTGGGGGAATCGAGGGACCAAACTTTCCACCACCCACGGGCACACCCAGCATCAGTCTTCCCGCCCGACCCTCGGGGAGGGAACCACAGGCACCGGGCCGTGGAGCGGACTTGAGGCTGCGGGCCGGGGGGAGGAGGAAGTCACTTTGCAACAACCCAGTGCTCTACCACTTCCTTTTAGGCGCCTTGAGCCCCTTCACTCTCCCCGACCAGCTATGACTTGCGGTCCACAGAGCCTGGCTCCTCATGGCAGCCCTGCCGGGCTCCCAGCACAGCTAGACGTTGGCTGCGTCTAGAAGGCCTCCCTGGAGATGGCCACGTTGAGCAGCTGATGCCGGGGCTGGGAACCAGTATGCCTGTGTGGGTGGGGAGCCATGCATCCCAGGGTGCCCAGGGCTGTCCTGGTTCCCCCAAGTGGCCCCAGCAGAATCACGAGGATTTCTGGAGCGTTCACACATTGAAATTTTCACTTGCAACCCTGACCTGGTTACCTCAACAAATTACCCGATCGTCCCTCGCAGCAGAGCCGCCCACCTGAGAAAGAACCCAAACCAGACCACCACCAGAGAGACCATCACCCCATCTGCTCAGGACCCGCTGGGTATTCACACTTAACTTATCACTTAACTTCTCCAGTCACTGAACTTCTTTGTACCTCAGTTTGCTCAGCAGTAGAAGGGGACAATACCTTCGCCATATCTTTGGTGAGAACAAGAATCTGCAGGTAAAGGGCCTCACACAGTGTGTGGCCTGGACGAAGGCCTGGGAGTGCGCAGGAGATGGATGGAGAAAGAAAGAACCTCATGCTGATCCTTTCTTGGAGATACCAACCAGCTCACTGACCTTGGATTAGGAACAACGGGAGGATGTGCAATTTCCCATCTAGGGAGACAGACCTGCTCTCTGCCTTCCTGACAAGGAAAGAGTCAGAGACAGATTCAAAGCCCCCCGGTCCCTTAGACCACAATGCGGTGGGAGTGCTGGGCACCAACTTCAGAGCTGCTCCCCCCACTCGGGGAGTCCCAAGGCTGCAAGTGCTCAGGGTTAATTCCTGTGAGCGCCCCTGCCCTGGCTGGAGGAGATTTGAAAGGAAGTAGAGAGGGTGAGAAGCATGAAGGGGGAGGCCCTGGGCCTGCTGGTTCTGGGGCATGAGGCTCAGTTCAGGGTACATAGGGGTCTCCGACTTCCGTCCTGACCCACCCCACACTGCCCTTGACCTCTGTGCAGAGTTTCCATCCTCTCTCTCTGAGTTCACACTTCTCCCCCACCACTAACCGCAGCCCACGCAGAGGCTTGTGGGCGGAGAGAGGGGTGTGGGGAGGGGGGCGGAAAAGGGCCAGGGCTGCAACACTGAGCCCCCCACGTTGGGAAAAAAGCAAGCCCTATAGTTCTCTTCCTCATCATTCATATTGAGCCCCTATTTTCTCACAGGGGGGCTCCCCTCTCTCACTGCACCCTCACTCCCTTCACTGAACCTGCCCACCCAAGCCCTCAGCCCCCTCAAGGAACCCCCACTCCACAATTTCCCCTCCACCCTCAGCACTAGCCACACCCTCAGAAAGGCTACACTCCGGGAGCTGGGACTCTGAGCAGGGCTGCGAGGGGAGGTGGCTATGGGATCCACACACCCACCCCCCGCCCCAGCCCTCAGCTGAGACACTCTGGGGTCCTTACCTCCCTGTGCTTCCTAAGGAGCAGGTGGGTCTCCACTCCCACCCTCCCTCATTGCCTCTGGCCCCTGACTGACCTCCAACAGCTCGTCCTCTGGGACAACCTGTCTCTGTCCCCCGGGCACCAGCCACCAACTGCTAGGCTGACCAAACAGCAGGGCAACCTTGCCCAGAGGTCAGACCTGGAGGGTGGCAGAGTGGCCCGGTTGGGTCTGGTCTGGAAGGCTGCTTTCAGGGGAACACTGCTGCCGAGCACAGCTGGGGGCTGGGGGCCGGGATGGGAAAGACCAGGAATCCTTGGGGCCAGGGCTGCCTCGGAGGCCTGTCTCCTCAGCATAGGGAGACCCACTGGCGGGAGTGGGGGGCCACATAGATTAGCAGAGGCAGTTATGGGGGGGGCTATTTTAACAGTCAGGACTCCCACAATAAAACTGGCTGGCCTGGAGGTGTCCAAATGGACACAGGCAAGCGCCTTTCAGGAACACATGAGACCCCCATGGGGGTAAATCAGCCCCGCATTCCTCTCCTGGGAGACCCCACAGGCAAAATTCCCACTAGCCT
Source organism: Taxidea taxus jeffersonii (assembly GCA_003697995.1). NCBI lineage: Eukaryota > Metazoa > Chordata > Mammalia > Carnivora > Mustelidae > Taxidea > Taxidea taxus. The sequence goes on along the minus strand of RCUC01119508.1, from coordinate 14,491 downwards.
GGAGGGTCTGGACAAAGTGGAAGGAAGAGGAGGGGCTGGCGGGGGGGAAAGTGAGCTGAGAGCAGGTGACTGAGGCCTCAGGTGGGAGGACAGGGGAGGGAGCCCTCGGGAAGCAATTACCAAAAGGAGCTGAGTTTATAAGAAAATAAAACTGCCGGGGGAGTGAGGACTTCCTCTGAGAATTAACTCTTGCCAAGCTGGGGCTGTCCAGAGATGCTCCATTTGAAAAGAAGCATGAGGCTGGGCAAGACAGAGCCCAGCTGGCTCCGGGCTGAGAGATCCAGGAGGCGCCGAAGCCGAGTCCCAACCTTCTAGGACAGAGGAGAGGAACCGGAGGTCACCTCTGGTAAGGGCGGCCTGGCCAGCCTCTGGGCGAAATGCAGCTTCCTCTGGCCAAAGGGACTAGGGTGGCAGGTGCCCCGGGTGGGAAGGGAAGGGAAGGGGCTGTCCTGCCCATGGGGGCAGCATGGACTCTCGCCCTCCACAAGCCCCTTCTGGGAGGAGTTCTTTCCTCATTCACTCACAGCATTGGCCCCTCACAACCTCGATCCGCCAGTCCTTCTCCAGCCTCCCACCCTTACCACCCTCCTCCCACACCTCTTGGTAACGATTGACCTCTGAGCCCAGGAGGGAAACCTGTGGCTGCAGAGCCAAAGCCAGTAAAGCAAAGCCACTCAGCATCCCTGGAAGGATTTACAGCCTGGCTGTTCAGATTCCGGCCCTGCCAAAAAGTCCTCTCCCTGGATGCACCCAGTTGGAGGGAACTGTCACTGCTGGGCTGCAAAGAGGGGCTGGGAGTCACTGAGCCATAAAGGCCCCTATGCTGTAATGTCTGAGGTAAGCTAGGCTTCTAGAAAGTGTGTGTGTGTGTTCTGGATAGGGGCGCATGGGTTCGCATGTGCCCAGACCCACAAGCTAGGGCGCACCCAACACCCCCACAGCAGCCAAGCTGAGGGATCCCACCCACCAGTCCCACAAACTGGGTTCTCACCCCCCAGCTATCACAGCTCCACCCAGGCCCTCACCCCAGGGTGCAGAGGGAGGTGAGGGGTATCCCCAACTGGCCAGAAGCCTGGAGGAAGGTGAGAAGGAAGCCTGCTGGAAGGAGGACCCCTAGGGTCCCGTCGCTGGGTAGACAGTGTGATGGAGAGTGAGTCTCTGCCCCTTTCCGGGCCTCAGTCTTCCCTCCCATGAGAGTAGGGAGTCTGTGCCACACTACTGGTTTCAGGGGAGAAGACTTAGGCGGAAGGAGGTTTGCGCTGTTTCTCAGAAAGCGGGAGAGAGTGAGTTCAGGGTGTGGATGTGAAAAGCGTCAGGCTCGCTGCTGTCAGGCTGCCGCTCGCCCTCTCCCTTGCTGCCTGACTCCCTTGCTGCCCGACGCTGCCCCTGAGGCCCCCACCATTAGACTCCCCACTGACAGAGCTCCCTCCCTACTTCCTGCGGCCCTTCCTTCCCAGCGCAATTCCCAAGGGACACCCCAGCAGAACAGGTTCTAATTCCCCTCCCTGTTGCCCCAGAACTCCAGGATGCCCCTCTTCTTCTCAGCCTCAGCTTTCTCCTGAGACAGGAAACAAGGCACCACAAATCCTGAAAGAGACCACCTCCTTCCTCCTCACCAGGGAGGGGACAGCTAACCCAACTAGCTGGCCCTCTTACTGGGACAGAAAATGGGGCCCCAGAGAGGCCCAGGAACTCACCAGGGGACACAAAACAGAGCAGCAAAGCTGCTGAGATGTCTCAACCTGACACCGCAAGGAGGCATGAGCTCGGGTGCCAGAAGCAAAGAGAACATCCCAGAAGGCCACCTCCTTCCTGTGAAGCATGCGGAGCCACGCAAGCACACCAAACCCCACAACCCTAATCCTGGAAGAGGTCCTCCAAGCAGCACAGAGCAGGAGAAGTGAACCGAAGGGGAGACTCAGGAAATGCCACCCCCAGGGCACAGATGCAAAGGAGAGGATTTCGGATGTGACTTACTGATCATCCCCGACTCTTTTCACCCATGCCATGTCCCTCTCTGACTGGTTGGAGGCGAGATCCTAGGGAGGAAGACTGAGGTCAGATGCCAATGATCACTTTGCCCAGACCCCCACCCCCACACACACCCCTTAACACTCCCAGGGCCACTCTATACCCAGGAAGGAAGTCCTGGGCCTCTAAGCTATTTCCAGCAGCCCCCAGGCCTCTGTGGAGCTCTGGGCAGGGTTCTGGCCTCCAGAGTCCCTGCCCCTTACCTGGGCCCGGCTCTCCTGTAGCTGCTTCAGCTCCCCCTGAAGCCGCTCGCACTCAGCCTGGAGCTGTTCCTCCCGAAGCTGAGCCCCCCGGGCCTCACCCTGGGCAGCCTCCAGAGCCTCTTCCAACCGCCGCCGTTCCAGCTCACTCACACTGGCTGTGGGGCCCGGCCAGCCTGTTGGCAGGACAGAGGATATGTCAGGCTGGGTCCGGCTGCTAGGCACCCTCCACTGACTCCCAGACCGGCAGACACTGAAACAGGTGAGCCCTGCAGCATGAGAGATCCGAAAGAGCTGGCCACAGGCCAAGTATCCCAAGAAGCCTCCACTGAGGGCTGTGAGGAAGGATGGTCTGAGCTGCTTCTTCTAATCTTCTTGGAGGCCAGAGACAAAGTAAGATGACCTCATGAAGGACTTCCCTGGCCATATTCAAGTCTCCAAGAGTCCTTTGGCCTCTGGTACTCACCACCTGGGACAGGCCTGGGTTGGGGGGCGGGGGGGGGGGGGGGGGGGGTGGTCTGAGTGGAGGTGCCCTCTGCTGACACATATGGGAACTGCATGCAGGGGCAGCCTGGGGCAAGCAGGCGGTAAGGGGGAGTGTCGGTGGGAGAAACTGGGTAAGGGAACAGATGGTAAAGAGGGATAGGGTAACTGTGGGAGAAATTTAAGACATTATAATGGGGTATTGACCCCCAATCCCACAAGGGAGAGGTGTCCGGTGATGCTGAAACGGGGGTTAGGCTTGGGGACTTCGGGGTAGGGACACTGGGGGTCAGGGAGATCTCACCGTGACTCAAACCAGATCCACCTCGCAGGGCCAAGTAGTGCAGGTCCAGATCAGCACACGGTGGGGCAGGGGCGGGCGGGGGGCTGGGGCTGGAGAAGGCAGCATCCCGGAGGCCCTGCTGCTGCCGCAGCTGCTGTTCCAGGCCGCAGATCTGCCGCAGGTGGGTCTCTACCAGGGCCCGCTGCCAGGAGAGACAAAGGGTAGGGTCTGCCCAGCACCAGGGAACCCTTGAGGGTCCCCCAGACCCAGGACTCCCACATGTCTGGGACGCCACCTCCCCACGTGAGCTGAGGCCCCAAGTCCCACATCCCAGCTGCAATCTCAGTGGCTGTGAATGTGCGGTCCCATCTCCCAGCAACTGTAATGCAAGTGTTTCTGGCTGTTGCCCCATGCAAGATCAGGGTTAAGCCTTCTTCCCTGCCCTAAACACATGGGACACTCATACAGACCACACCGTCTCATCAGTCCAGACACAGCCACCCACTCAGAGGCGTCACGACTTCTCTTTGCCTATGGGACAACCACTCTGGGCTTCACCCATCTCATCTCCAACACAGGGACAGCCACGCTTACTCATAGGCTTGTTCTAAGGATTAAAATCAGTAAATGTATCTAAAGAGATCACAGCAGTGCCTGACTGCTGTAAGGGCCATGTAAGCGTTTACAGTGATGAAGGCAAAGCATTTTTACACAAATGCCCCACAACAACGCAGCACTGTGGTTCTTGTGAGCCCTTTCCAGAGGAGGGCCAAGGCTAAGTGATGTGACCCAGGGAGGAGCTGGCAGAGACCACATCTCCTGACTCTGACGCCAGCCCCCTACTCACACGCGTGGCCATGCCCCTGCTCAGAATCACACACAGGCCAGACCCATCCCAGCAGCCACGGGGACCTGATCCCCTCTGCCCTTGCCCACACCGCCTTCCAGGCACAGGGCCACAGGCACAGAGTCGACCCAGCATGAGACCCAAACACATGCATGGAGACACAGCATCCACAGGGACACTGCGTGGCCAGGGGTGTGCCGGGAATCACTCACAACCAGTACGACACACTCAGCCCTACCCAAAAGGGCGATGGGCACTCAAAGACACGCAAGAACCCACTGGGGTCCGCATTACAGACACACACACGTGGGGTCACATGCCATCAAGCCACAAGGGTCACACACTCAAGCACCCCGAGGGCTCCCTGGGCCTCACCATCTCCCCCAGCTCTGTCTCCAGGTCGCTCTTCTCCACGCAAAGTTTCTCATAAGCCTGGATCATCTCCCCAAGCTGTTCTTCCTGCTCCTTATTCTTCTGCAACTAGATGGGGCCCGGAGGGAGTGGAGGGCACACCACGGTCAGGCCCACCCTTGATGTGGGGGCCGAGCAGCTCCCCATGCCTCCCCCCCTCACATCCAGCACCCAGTGGAGGGGTGGGCGAGGCTGCAGCCCATTCTAGGGAGGACTGCAGCCATCTCTGATCACGGAGACAGAGGCGGGTGGGGGGGGGAGCGGGAGGTGTTGGAATTCCGCTGGCACAAGGAGTTCAGGAAGCCCAGCCTGGGCTGGGAGGCCAGCGAGGGGCTCACCTCATGCTGGAACTGGTTGAGCCGCTGCTGCAGGCTGACCTTCTCCATTTCCAGCAGGGACCCATCCTTGATTTCATACAGAGAAAAGCCGTGCTCCTCTCCAAAGTCATTGATCAGCGGGTACTGTGGGCAGGCAGGCACTCAGGAGAGCTGGTGCCCAACTCCCTGCCCGGGCTTCAGCCTCTCTTAGGCCCCCCACCCCACAACCTGCCTCAAAGTCCTGGTCCCTCCCTCCCCCTGCTCAGCTGCGACCCACACCACCTGGAGGCATCTCTCACCAACCAGATCTTGTTTAGTTCCAAGGTCCCATCACTTTGGCTCTCCGGATCCCTTCCTGACTCTTCCATCCAGAGCACCCACATCCCTCACAAGAGACCCTCAAGTTCCCAAGAGTGTGGATCTTGATCCCTCTTTGGGATTCCTGGGATCCCCAGTTCCTGCCCCTCAGCAACCCCCACCCCAACACACACAGAGCCAGACCCCCATCTTTTCCAAGTTCTGACCTTGATCTCATAGACTTTGAGACGGCGGCGGAGGGTGGCATTCTCCCTCTCCAGGCCTCCCAGTCGCTCTTTGATGTCCCCATAGGCTGTGATGAGGGCAAAGTGGGAGGCGGAGCACATGTCCCCGCCCAGCGAGGGGTCTCCTGGGGCATCCAGCCACACCTCACTGGGCCCCAGTGCCTCCTGGGTCAGGATGCTGATGTCATCTTCAAACATGGACTCCATGGCAAGGGCCTGGGCCTCGGCCCCCACTGGGCCTCCTGGGAGAGCAGGAGCAACGGTGGAGAGGGCAGCCTGGAGGCTGTCCCTGATACCCCTCGACCTGGTCTGAGGAACACTGCTGCCAGCCAAGAGGCAGCTTGGAAGCTGCACCCCCCCCCCACCCCACCCCCTGCCCCTGCCCCTGCCAAGGGCTGTCTTCTATTCTCTGCTACCTTTGGCCGAAGGGGCTGGAACCAGCTGAAGACTTGGAGGTGGGGGCAGGGAAGAAGTAGGGACAAGTAAGTCAGGCCAGCAGCAGGGAAGAGTTCCTTTCAGAACCCAGGGAGTCTTGTGGACAGGAAAGGGCTGCCTTCCCAAGTTAGGACCCAGCCAGGCCTGCCTTGACACCCCTCAGCCGCTCTCTACCCCCAGGCCTCGCTTCCCCAAGTACCTCTCTGCCAAGCTGCTCATCCCAGGCCTCTGGCACCCCAGCTCCTCCCTAAGGCCCAGTGCGCTGGGAGAGTCAGCCCCTCTCTGTCAGGACGTCCTCTGTGGGGCCCCCGCCCAACTTCCCAGCTTCTTCCTGCAGGATCCGAGTTCAGGAAAAGGAAGTGCCTCCCCCACTCACACCAGGGCTGTGGCAACCCTCCAGGACCTCCTCGCCCCTGACCTGGGACCCGCAGGAAGTCCTCCCAGAGTGTCAGAGGGAACACACAGCCAGGAGGGGCGGCCCTGGGAAGGGAGGGCCAGAGAATTCCCTAGCCTGCCCATGTGCAGACACACAGGGAAATGGGGAGCCTTGGGAGGGGGCAGGAATGACTCAGGGCTCCCAGAGAGTAGGCGAGGGGGTGCGTGTGTGTACTTCTCCTGGCCCTGTTTATGAATGTGTGTCTGTGGTTGGCATGTGTGGGGGGGGAGTGTGTGTGTCTGTGAATGAGTGTAGGTGTGTCACAGTCAATGAGTGCCTTTGCAGGGCTGCGGCTGGGGGTCAGGGATGGAGTTGGGAAGTGGCCCAGAAGCCGTGTGTGTTTGTGTGTGCGCGTGTGTGCACGCGTGCGTGAGCGTGTGTGAAGGGTGGGCACGTTCGGGGCCGTGTGTCACGTGAGGCACTATGGGAATGTCCGAGGTGTGTGTGTGCGCGCGCGCGCCGAAGCGTGTGTGCGCGTAAAAGAGGGGGCTCGGCGTGCGGTGTGAGTTGAGACAGTGGGGTCCGCGACCTCCCAAAGCCGGGCGGCAGGAGCCAGGAGTGGAGAGGGTTCAGGCCCGGGGCCCAACACCACCACCACCACCCCCGCCCCAAGGCCCCATTAAGTGCCAGGGAAAGGCGTGTGACCGGGTCTGAGTAGGGTGTGTGTGCGCGTGTTTGTAGGGCTGGCCCCACCTTTAACCCCTTCCTCTCCAGGCGCATCCCCTCCCCCCCAACTCCGACCGCCAGCGCTCACCACACGTCCCCCCCCCTGCCCCCCAGCCCGCCACCTCGGGCCCAGCCCCGCCGGCAGGGGCTCTGTCCCCTGGGCCGCCCCGACAGACGCTCCCTTCCTCCGCATCCCCCGCCGGCCCAGCGGCTCCGGGTGAGAGCCGCGGAGGGCGGATGGGGAGGGGGGGTGCCTCCTCGGCCCCGGGCCCCTACTGCGGCCCCTTTAAGAGCCGCCCTTTAAACCCCTTCAGTTCGGCGGACAGAAATTGTCGCCCCTCCCCTCTCGGGGGCCGAGACCACGCAGCCCCCTCCCCCACCGCTGGCCGAGCCTCGGGCCCCTAGTCGGTCGTCCCCGGGCCGGGGAAGGGGGCTCCCGAGGCGGTGCGGCCTGAGGAGCGGCGGCGGAGGGCGAAAGGGAGTGGTGAACGCGGGCGGCCGGCGCCGGACCCTTCCCCTCCCCGGCCCGCCGGGGCCAACTGCCGGCCCACCTCCCGCCCCCCTCCTCCGGCCCACCCTGCGACCCCGGGGACCGGCCCCCGGGAGCCGCTCTCCTCCCCCCCGCCCAGCCCCGCCGGGGACTCACAGCTGCTGCCGGTTCCTGCTTGTAATCGCAGCTTACCCCCTCCGCCTGCTCCCTCCCCAGACGGGCACCGGTGCCCCCACCCCCCTGGCACCGCGCTCCGCTCTCGCCCTGTCGCCGCCGCCGGGTCTCTCCCCACCCCCCACCCCTCCCCCCAGCCCCCCTCCCTCCCGCCCGCCCCGCTCCTCCTCCGCCGCCGCCGCCGCTGCCTCCTCCTCCTCCCCGGCTGCTCCGGGTTTCTCCAGCTGGGAAGGCGCCCGGGACCCCGCCGCTGCCACCACCACGTGGCGAGGGGAGGCCAGCCCCCGCGGTGCGGCGCGGCCTGGCAGCGCGCCCGGCGCCCCCTGGCTCCCCGCCGCGCCCGGCCCGCGCTCCGCGCCCCGCGCCCCCTCCCCGACGCGTCCCTAACGCAGTGTGGCGTGGCGTGGCGTGTGTCGGGGGCGCCTGCGGCCGCGCAAGGACTCGGGGGCGTTTTGGGCTTTGCTTGCGGGCTCTATGTTTCGGGGGAAATAGAAGCTGTGTATTTGGGTTTGGGTTTTGGTCTTTGCCCTCTTGTGAAGGAAAACATTAGACTTATTCTTCATTGCTCTTGGGGGTGGGAGCCTTGCTCTGATAAAAGATACACTGACCATGGGATCTAGGCGGAGAGATTAGAGTTAAATTGGTTAACTTCTTTGGAAGTGAAAGTGAATTGAGGTCAGAGTTTCATTTAGAAGGGAAACCGCTTTCAGCCCCCCAACACAATCCCCTCACCCCCTAGGCCAGTGACGCGAAGAAACAGCATATCTTGGCCTTCCACAAAGATTATTTGAACACCTGCCAAACTACTGGGCAAGGGACACAAGTTGTTTTTGTTTTTGTTTTTGTTTTTCCCACTGTGTGACCTTGGGCAAGTTCCTTAACCTCTCTGAGTAAAGTTGGAGATCATTCCCAACCCAGGCAACCATGGGAGGAAGAATGGGGAATCAGAACTAAAGGTGCTCTGAATTCTCAGGAGTGTTAATGAGTCATTTCGATGATGATTCCTTGATGGATTAAAAAAACGTGGGCCGAGGCATGGTCAACCTGGCGGCCAGTGGTGAATGGTCAGCCTGGCAGCGGGTGGTGAATTATTGGGAGAAATTCTGAAGGGCTCTGGCTGACACCAGACAAGCCAACCCTGAAAGCGGGGTGGAGGCTTTTGGTAGGCTCAGCATTTAGCTGTGAAGCCTCCCATCTGGAAGGAAGGTTCAGGCTGCTGGGAACTGGAGCCTACTCTTCTGGCCCTTGGAGGGAGGAAGGAGGAATCTGGAAAGGGGAGAGGAGGAAAGAAAATGCTTCTTCCTTGTAAGCTTTGAGAAGCAGCAGCAGGAGCTGCTTGGATCTTGCCCCACTGTAGGGAGAAAATTGGATTTAGGGGTGAGCTTGTCCTCCTGGGAGAGCCAGCAGGGGTTGTGGACTCTTTCTCTGCAAAGAGGGGGATTCTTAACTGGCTTCCTTCCTCCTCCTCCCGCTGGGCTCCTTTTTATAGTCTAGAACAGGAAGGCAGGTCAGCCACTTGCTCTCTGAGGCACAAGCTTTCTCAGAGCCAAATGGGACAATCCACCTGTCCTCTGGATAGGAAAGCTCCTGGGCTGGGACATGCATCGCCACCCTAATCCCAAGGGGCAGGCAGGTGTTACCTTCCTTAGTGATGCACAAAGTTCTCTTCTGAAACAGAAGACCAGGCAAAAGATCAGAGGCTAGGCTAGAAGGTGTGGGGTTGGCCACCACTGGACCTGTGAACCCAACAAGCCCTCCCTCACCAGAAAGGGTAAGGGCTCCAGGTACCCATCTGAGGACTCACTCCACAGAGGAAGCTGTTCACCCTTGCTGCTGTTGGGATGCTCAGGGTACGGGCCTAGATCACAGCTAAACGGTTTATCCTGGGTTCTGGGTGGTTGGTGGCCAAAGCCCAACAGGGATTAGGCTGGGTTTTGATGATCTTAAAATGCCACACACACCCCACCCCCCAATCTGGACCCGATCTCATTGCATTCTCCCTGTTTCTGGCTCTGCTGCTCCAAACAGTTCTGAGAGCAGGGACTGTCTTCTACCCATCTTCTTTTCCCCAGTGCTCTGATGGTACCTGCTTGCTACTCATTAATTCAGCAATGACTTTTTAAAAATATATACTTATTCATTTCTACTGCTTATTTTTTTTCTTGAGATTTATTTTTAAGGACTCTCCACACCCAACAGGGGGCTCACACTCATGACCCTGGGATCAAGTCCCACTCTCCACTGACTGAACAAGCCAGGCGTCCCAAGAGTCTGGTTTTTATGGTTTGTCTCTTTCCCTCCCTTTTGTTTTTTTGGGGTTGTTTTGTTTCTTAAATTCCAATATGAGTGAAATCCCACAGTATTTGTGTTTCTCTGACTGCTTTTATTTTACTTAGCATTATATTCTTTAGATCCATCCATGTTGTTGCAAATCGCAGAATTTCATTCTTCTTTAATGGCTGAATAATATTCCTCTGTGTGTGTGTGTGTGTGTGTGTATCTTTATCCATTCATCCATCGATGGATGCTTGGGCTGTCAAGCTGAATCTTTAAGGGTAAGAAGGAGTGCTGTCAGCTGAATGAATAAATGAATGAAGCAGCTTGACTTTGGATTAGTTAACTCAACCCCCCAGGCCTCCTTCATCTGAGAAAGCTAGAAATTGGTTTGAATGCCTTCTAAGCACTCATGAAATTATCAGGGCTCATCATAACAGAGACAGGAATAGGTAAAAACCTTTGATGGAAGGAGAGGTGGGGAGCAAAGAATGGAGAGTGGGGAGCAGCTGGCCAGGCCCCGAGTGGTGAAATATTTCTAAATGGCATCCACAGGCCCAGTAGGAGAGGACTGCAAAAGCAGGGCTGAGTTGCCCTTGCTTATTTCCTCCTTGGAAACTCAGGGAGAGCCTGTCCCCTGCTCTCAGGACTCTCACTCTGGAAAAGAACTTTGTTGTTCCTATCCTGGCCTTGCCTAAAAAGAATAGCAGGTGATATTAGCAGCTGGCAAAGAGACTGAATCAAAGTAAAACCCTAATGACGGGGCGCCTGGGTGGCTCAGTGGGTTAAGCCTCTGCCTTAGGCTCAGGTCATGATCCCAGGGTCCTGGGATCGAGCCCCGCATCCGGCTCTCTGCTCCGCGGGGAGCCTGCTTCCCCCTCCCCCTCTGCCTGTCTCCCTGCCTACTTGTGATCTCTGTCAAATAAATAAAATCTTAAAAAAAAAAACAACCCTAATGACTTAAATAGAAGCAGGCGGGCAGGAAAATTGGCTAGACACACGTGACAATGCAGGATCTGGGTGCCACTTTAACCCTCTGGTTCTGAGCCCTAGAAAATTAGGGTTTGCTGTGGAATCGTCCTGGGACTCTGCCTGCACCTGCTGGTCTTCCTGTCACATCAGAGGTCTGGGCAGTGATGGAAAGACTCACCCCTTCACCCAATTCCCAAGTTCCTGTGGGGGTCCTACACATCCTTTAATCAAATGAGCAAGGCTTGGGTGGAAATAGTTTTTCTTTTGTTTTGTTCGAATAACTACTTTTCCTTTATATTGTCCATGATCATGTTCATTGCTGCTGTTTCCCAGATATCTTTTTCAGGATTTTAAAAAATGATTACACTGAATTCTTGAATACTACTATTTGTTATTATTCATTAGCCTGTGGGCTCCGTCGGAAGGATTCACTGCTATATCCCCAGCGCCTTGAACAGTGCCTGGCACGTACGCAGTAATAGTTGTGGATCAGTTAATGAGATGAGTGCCTGGTGAGGCGCTGTGCTAAGAACTTTGCATGGGTTCTGTCCTCCTGGGATCTCTGTCTTACACATGATGAACCTGAGGATCAGGAAAGGGGAAGGCTTTGCCCAGGTCAGACTCAAAAGGCTGAAGGGCACCACTCATTGCTCCAGGGACCTTATTCACACTAAGTCATTTCTTAATTCTCTTTCCCTCTGGATAGTGACAGGCTGCCCCTCGCATCCAGAGCTCAGGCCGGGTGCCAAGGCGGAGATGTACTTTCCTTTCACACCAGGTACATTTCACATTGAGGAGAGCTCCGCTCAGGAACTTCTGGCTGCGGAGCCCCTGGGAGAAGGAGCAGCTCAGGCTGTGCTCCCAGCACCAGCTGACAGCGCCGGTGGTACTCCGTACTGGGCCCTGTGGCCACCAGGCACCACCGCCGCCCCTCCCCCAGCCCTGGTTCCCAAAAAGCTTTGAGCTCAGCGGGTGAAAGCAAGGAGATGCTTCAAACTCCAGAGGGGAGGAAAGCTGACTTTAGGGGAAAATGTCATCCCCCACCCCACACCTAAATTAAGAGTTTGACCATCATTGAAAGGTGTAAAGTAGATCTCATTATTGAATTAAGGCAAAATGGCTCTGCTGTTTAATTCCAAGAACACTTCATCCAGGGCTCTCCCTGCTCGCACAGCGGAAACTTGCTGGGAACAGAGGCTCATGGCTCATCCTCTAACCGGCATTCCTCAAGGTTACTCTGTGGGACAAGCACAGCTGTGGGGTCAGCAATGCTTGGCGGCCACGTGACTTTTGGCAAGGTTGTCAGCCCCTCTGTGCTTGTTTCTCCACCTGTAAAATGGGACTGAAGTGGTACCTGTTAGTGTTGATGAGAATTACTTTGACCTCTCCACGTAAGATGCTTAATTACAAGCCTGGCATTGGGTCAGTGGATGAAATAGACGTCACTGGAACAACTAACTCTTGACTAAGCCTGTTCCCATTCCTCCAACGAACCCAAAAGGCTGAGGCTAACCGGAAGTCATCCAGCAAATGAGGAGGGGGAAGAGCTAGGAGCCCAGATCTCCGGAGCCCCCACCACTCTGAGGTTTCTGTGTACCCTGCCTTTCAAAGGCTAAGTGATACTATTCCAGATACCCCCTGAACTGTACTGTCACCAAGTATTTATTGAAGGTCTGCTCTATGGCAGGCACTGCTCTAGACTGGGGGGATACGGTGGTAAGCCAGCCAGCCAAGGTCACTGCATCAGGGAGCTTACATCATAGTTGGGAAAACTGACAATAAATAACAATTTAAAATACACTTTTCGATACTGCTGTGAAGGAGATGGACGGCGCATCATAGATATGGACAGCGCAGACCCTGGTTTTGTCTCCCTAAGGTGCTGACAACCTCTCTCTGGGGAAAGTGTGAGAAAAGCGTGGGCTCTGGTATCTGACATACCTGGGTTTGAATTTGAACTCCGTGTGACCTTGGTCTGACAAATCAGTCTGTGTGCACCTTTCTCATCAGTAAAACGGGAACAGGGATCGTTAAGGTTCCCGCGAGGATGGATACATACATTTTCCCAGTGTTAATGCTTTTCACTTTCCACAGGTCAAGCTGGAACCCTTGATGGGGCCAGGTGGAACTGTAACCTCATGTTGTGTGTTCTTTTTGAGTATTTGTTGAAGGGGTAAATGGGAATGGGGAGTTACCTGGAGAGCTACCCAAAAAGATAAGAAAAGCTCCTGGGAGAAGCAGCCCCTCCCCACATAATGAACTGATGGCATTCTTTTCTCTCCATGCACCTTCAGTGGAGAAATGTTCTTGGCCCACTGCCATCACTCAGGATTTAATGCAGTCTTAGAAGAATTACAAGTTACCCTTTATAACCCAGTCAGCTCCAAAACTGGGCATAGGAAGAAAATATTAGAACTTCTATTTGTATTTATTTTCATACAATCGCTTTTTAATATCTATTTTTGTGTCTTATGTTACACAATATATGGGTACAATAGTACAGGTTTATAATTTATAAACACAGGGGGGTATGCATGATCAGAAATTTCTGACGGGGGGCAATCAGAAAAGTGAAAGGCCACGTGGAGGCTAAGGGAGGAAAATTATGGTCAGCCCTCATTGTACTTGCCCAACATAAACGAAGAAAAGTGCATTATTTCCAGACAGTAGCCTGCAGGCGCCACTAGGCTAATAAGCAACAGAGTGAGGGAATGGACCTAGTTCTTAAATCCCAAGTTAGTGTTCTCTCTGCTACAAATTTCTGGGGGGAAAAAGTGGAAGTAGAAATTAAATATACACTGCAAGCTACGTAAAAAGCCAATTTTGGATGAGCCATTAAACAAACCAGATTAGCCTGAAAAATATGCACAAGACAGAAGACGATCTCCAGCAGTTGCAGCAGCGCTGGGAGCAGAAGCCGCCTCCACACAGCGCGCTCACGGCCGCACCGGAGGCCAGCCGCTCGTTCACTGCCCAGCGCGCCGTGCGGAGTCCGTGTCTCAGACAGACGTGTCCTTCCTCTCCCCAGCTCACACGCACACCGGCCGCGCACACTCCAGCTCCTTTCAAACCATTCATTTCACCTCCAAGGTGACACCATGTGGAACCAAAAATGAAGCGGCAAAATGTTGAAAATAAAAATAAAGCGGACTTTATTTAGAAGATAAAGGTGGTGGTATCAGTTTTGGTTAATAAAGTTGGGCTCAAGTGTTTTAACAGGTCTTTAATGCCATCACAGACTGGCATGCCAAGGGCATTCTGAATGCCAATTACAGACTGAAGTTGTTTCGAAACCAAGATGCTATCGAAAGCTGATGGAGTTGAGAGTTCTCATAAAAGTCGGACTAACACACTTCTTAAATATCAGAGTGACTAGATTACTTGGTTCTGAAAGTGAAAACACTACACTGAGCAATCCCCCTCCCTTTCTCCACAAGTCCCTAAGGCAGTATTACTGTTGCCTGACAGTCAAAATTTCAACATTTCAACAGAGGGGGAGCTGAGGGGAACTGGGAAAATGAAAAGCAAAATTAATAAGTGTAATTGTAATTGATATAGGCAGCTGCCACTTGTGGCAAACCAAAGCCTAGTCTGATGCCTTTTCTTCACATTTGCACTGACATCTTCCCGAGTGGAGGTTAACTACATTCCAGAAGGAATGTGCCAAGACTAGGATGGGGAAGGCCCAGACACTGAACGGACAGAATGCATTTTGCATCCAGTTGCCTTAGGTGGTACAATTAAGGATAAATACCCTGACGCTGGAAAGCCCACTAGCCAAAGGTAACCGGGAGAGAGGATTAAATGCATAACCAGTGTAGAACGCCTGCAAGGCACCAAGACCACAGTCCAACCAGCCCACTTTCCTCCTCCATCACTGAACGGATCTGGGAGAAAGCGTTTAACAACAGCACTTGTCAACTGCTTCCC
>RCUC01119507.1:0-36603 GCA_003697995.1 Taxidea taxus jeffersonii | reverse complement strand
TTTTAAAAAAGGGGCACCTGGGTGGCTCAGTGGGTTAAGCCTCTGCCTTCGGCTCAGGTCATGATCCCAGGGTCCTGGGATCGAGTCCCGCATCAGGCTCTCTGCTCGGCAGGGAGCCTGCTTCCTCCTTTCTCTCTCTGCCTGCCTCTCTGCCTACTTGTGATCTCTGTCTGTCAAATAATTAAATAAAATCTTTAAAAAATGTTAAAAAAAGCTTAATCTCTTTGAGCATCACCTTTCCCATTTGTAATATGGGTTGACAATAGTATCTTCTTCTTGATGTTGTGAGGATTAATGGATTATATATGAAAAGCACTTAGAAGTAAACTTCCAGAGTATGAGTTACTCAAGCATTATTATTATTGTTTATGGTTGAAGAATTCCCTCTACATCATCATTGTTTTTAGTTTTCATGCGACCTTGTAAAGTCGTTAGAGAACAGTACCTTTTGGCAAAAGAGGAAACTGAGTCTTAGATCAAGGCATTTGTCCCAGATCCTAAGGCCTGTCAGAAGCTGGACTGGGGTTAGGGCACTGTGGCAAGTCCCATAGAGTATGGAGTCTGAGAGCTTGCATTTCTCAAAAGCTTCCAGATGATCCCTGGGCACCAGTGCTGTTGGTCCATGGACCACACTGAGTAACAGCAGCCCCTATCAGGCTGTACAATAGAAATATGTGAGCCACAGAAGCAATTTTAAATTTTCTAGTGGCCACATTGAAAAAGTAAGAAGGAACAGGGGACTTGCATTTCAATATATTTTGTTTCACCATTTTAACTCAACATAAAAATATAAAACCAGTAGAGAAAAGATAAACGATGTAGAAAAGGTATTTTGAATTCTTTTTTAATGTACTAAGGCTGGAAAATCCAGTGTGTGTTCTACACTTAATTAAATTGCACTGCAGACCAGCCACATTCCAAGCGTTCAGTTGCTTGGTGGTGGCTAGCATATTGGATCATGTAGGGATCATGGCTGGTGGTTACCATATTGGATCACGTAGGGATCATGGCTGGTGGCTACCATATTGGATCACGTAGGGATCATGGCTGGTGGCTACTATATTGGACCACATAGTTCTAGAACACAGGCTGTGGTTTAAGACCACCCAGCTTGCAATTCTGGTTCTGCTAGTGGAATTTGGGTAAGTTACCTAATTTCTCCAAACCCCAGTTTCCTCATCTATAAAATGAGACAAAATTTGAGGTCATGGCACCTGGCCAGATCATCCTTTCTGGAACCAGGTCCTCAAATCTGAAACACAGCACACAACAGAAGATGGGGCATGCTTCCAAGACTTTTCCAATATTGTCTGATAATTTCATCATATACTCACCTCTCCATGGGTCTGGGGAAGAGGAGCTCCCCTGGATTCTTTTCTCTTGGTTCATTATTGTGTGGATCCCAGGTGGCATTTTGCTTGCTTCCTGGAGTGTGCAGATTCCGGTTGGGTTGGCTGGCTGCATGCAGGGTGAGGCAAGAGCAGGGGGTAGATGGGGGGAGGGGGTGACCCATGAGGGAAGATCTGGATAAAAAGGCAGCTCAGTCTCTTCAACACCAACAGTGAGTTGCAGGTGCCCTAAATAAAAGAGGCCTAAGTTCTCGTCTGCTCCTGGATTTTTGGGTCTATCATAATAAACATTAGGTAAGTGCATGGTGAATGAACCAATTAATGGGGGACAAGGCCAGCCCACTGTGGGAAAATACCAGAGACTAATGGGCTATGGCGTCTGAAGGCCTAATTTATTTATTCTGAGCGTTTAGGCATTTCTGCAGGTCCTGTTGGAGGCACTTCATAATCCTGGGACTGTATCCCCAGCCTAAACCCTGACTCCCCTCTAGCACTCTGTGGAACCCTGCAGATAAGACTTAACATTTAGAAGTCCCCATCTTTTCCCCCAAAGAATTGGGGATGCTTGTGGGAGCTTTGCTTCCCTTTCATGCCAGATCTCTGAGGCCAGCCAGGCTCTTGATGCAGCTAGAACCTCAGAGCAGCACAGGGCTTGGGGAGCATGGAGGCATCTCCTGGAACTGAAACGGACTGTGACCCAATGTCACACGCTCCTGGCTACTGCATCTGTGGCAGATATGGGCAAGTCGCCTTATAGTCCCCCCCCTCCAAAAGTCAAAGGAAGAGTGTTTCCTCTCCATGGCTCGTTGGGCTGGCCAAATGGCAGAAGAGAGTTTCCTTCCATTTTCTTCGCCTGCCCAGATCCCTAAGGAAGCATGTCCCTAGCAAGGGACATGTTGCTAGCAAGTCCAGGTGCTGGCACTCTACTTCCCAGCTCTCTGATGCTAAAGAGAAAGGGTCATATTGAAGGAACATTTGATGCACGGGCTTAGGGAGAGTGAATGTGTTCATAGGATCTGGACCAGACACTGGAAGTCTTGATTCCAGTTCCAAGTCCTCTGCTGACCGCAGTGTGACCGGGGCCAAAGTCGCTCCTCTCTGGGCCATGTCCTCATCTTTAAACCAGGAAAGGTGGAATTTCTCCTACCTGGGAAGACTGGAAAGTACACTAACAAGCAAGTCCACGTCTTTATGAGTATTAGCAAACCCCAAGGTATTTGTAGATGGGGGCATGCCTCACCTTCCGTTTTTCTTTCTTCTGTACTTCCGGGAATCTTAAGGTTTTCCTTGTAGGAGGGAAAGGCAAAATAATGGCTGTGGGAAGGGGTCTTTGTTAAAAGAAGGTAAGGACGTGTGATGTATTGTTAACCAGGTTCATGGCCAGGTTCATAGCTGGATTCATAGGTTCATGGCCAAGTTCACTGCCACATTCTGAGATTGGTCTCTAGGTCCTGTGCTTAAAAAAAAAAAATCATGATTGGAGCTGCCAAACCAATATTAAAACCAGTGGCTTATGAAAGGTTCTGGCAGTCGATGCTGAGAATCTCTTTGCACCTCTTCATTTGCAGAGGGCAGGAAGCATCTCATCTGGGGCAGGTCTTTCAGTAACACCGAAAACAGAAATGGAAAAGATTTTCCCCCGCCACCTGGTCTCTCTCATTTCTTGGAGCCTGAGATGGTTCACGTTGGAAGTGTCCCCAGGAGCAGGAAGGATCAGCTTCCAGCTTGCGGTTAGGAGAAGATGCTCATGTGACCTGAGCAAAGGAACATGACCTTTTCGAAACCCAACAGTGATCAATAAACCAAGCCTGGGTTTTATGCTTATTTTTTTAAGGATATCATTTAAAAAATTATTTTATTATTATTATTTTTTTAACTCATGTCACTGAAGGGAACTCGGCACTCTTGAACACTGCTGATGAGAGAGAAAACGGGTAAAACTTTCTGGAGAGCAGTTTCCTTAAAAACGCACAAACCATCTCAGAAATTTCACCTTTGGGAGTTTATCTTGAGGAAGTCATTGGAGAAAGGTACCCAGGATGAAGGTGGTCAGCCCAGCTTGTTGCTCTCATGAAAACACTAGAAACAACCCAAATATCAACAGTCAGAGATCAGTTATGAAATTTAGCTATATCCATGCACTGGAAGATTAAACAGCTGCTAAAAATTATGTCCTTGTTCCCTCCCTCCCCGCTCCCCACCTTGCTCCTGCTTCTCCACATCTTTTGATGCCTGCTATGCCCCAGACACTGTATATCTAAGTGGGTTGATGTAGATATTTATGATGTATCAAACAATATAAATATATAATTAAATAAAATGAAATACATTCAAAAGTCCGTATCATGGAGGCATTGTATGATCTTACACTCACAAAGGTATATATATTTATATGGCAGAATATGGAATAAACTATTTGAGAGGTCAAGCAGCAATATATCATAGGTCACTTTTCTCTAGATGTTGGGATTATGGGTGAGTTCTGTATCTCTTTAGATCTTTTACTTTATCTGCATTCTTTGTGTTGCCTGTGGTGAGATTATTTCATGTGTCATTTAAGGTCAATGAGGCCCTGCATGATTTGGCCCTGAGTCACTCCCTCCCTGCCTTCTTGTCCTATCAAAGTTCACCCGGCCTGCTCCACCCTAGATACAGCATCTCTGTTATGCAAAGGTGTCAGACTTGTTCCCACCCCAGGGCCTTTGCATGTGCTATTCACTCTGCCTGGAACACTCTTTCTCTAGGTCTTTGCTGGTTCCTCCCGGTCATTCTGGTCTCAACTCAAATATCCCTTCCTCAGAGAGGATCTCCCTGCCCACTTAGTTAAAATTGGCTTGCCCCTATGCATTCAATCACACTTCTCCATTTTAGTGTCTTCATAGTGTTTATAACTCTGAAATTCTTCCAGTTTTTCTCCAACTTGCTGATTTTTGTCTTTTCCACTTGACTGTAGGCTCTGTGTGCACCGGGACCTTGCGTTCTCGGCTTCTGAAATAAAACCTGGTACATAACAAGAAATTAAAAATATTTGTTGAGGACGCCTGGGTGGCTCAGTTGGTTAAGCGGCTGCCTTCAGCTCAGGTCATGATCCCAGCGTCCTGGGATCGAGTCCCATATCAGGCTCCTTGCTCAGCAGGGAGCCTGCTTCTTCCTCTGCCTCTGCCTGCCATTCTGTGATCTGTCTGTCAAATAAATAAATAAAATCTTTAAAAAAAAATATTTGTTGAATGAAAACATTCTGGGCTATGTATTTTCAAAAAAGATTATTTTAAAAATTTAAAAAAAAAAAACCTCACCCCTCGTTTTCTTGCTTGCTGGAGACACATAGGAAACTGGTGACCTTCAGCTGGAGGAGACTCTCCACTTTGCCAGTTTTCTGCTTCTGACCTTGTAAGTAACCCCATGTGGGCCCGGATCACTGAGCATGCTGTGCCCATGGTCATTCAGGATTGGCATCCACCCAGTTGGAGTGAGGTGGTTGAGTTCTCACCCACGGCTTGTACCTCAGTGTGCAGTGAGTGGCCTAGGAGCTTCAGGCACCCACATTGTTACTCTTGATCTGTGGCTGATGTGCTGTGTGATAATTGTCAAGTTACTGACCCTCTCTGGACTGCAGTCTTCCCATGTGTGTAGTGAGGGGGTGATCCTATCCATTCCCAAACCTATAGGGATGGTACACCATCAGTAAGCTAATACCATACCTTATGTGCTCTTTTTATATCTGTCTTGTTCCCTGTTGGGTATCATGAACCCCATTTCAACCTCTCAGACCAGGCCAGTACAGTGGGAAAGGCAAAGAGATGACATTATTTAAGCAAATCCTCTACGAACCCCATGTTAACTCCATGACAATGTCTTGAGATATAATTATCTCCATTTTACAGATGAGGTCATTGAGGTAATGACTTGCCCAGGGGTTCATACTGAGCAAGGGGCAAAGTAAGATTTGAGTTGTGTCTACTACTGTAGCAATAAGTCAGGTTGGCTCCAAATTATAAAGACACATGACTCTTTTCTTTCTTTCTTTCTTTCTTTTAAGACACATGATTCTTCATGGATGCTCATTTCCTTGTCGATTAAGCCAGGCTACTCAGCAACCAAGACTTAACAAGGCTCTGAACCACCAACTTGCTTCCTCTGTATCTGTCAGAATTATTTCTCAAGAGGATAATGAAGGTATGGATTTAAGGAAAAAAGGCTGCAAAATGCCTGGTATCACACAGCCATGTCATATTAAAATCCTCCCTGTTTGGTTATTTGCCATTGGGGCCCATGCAGCTTCATTCCAAGGGAAAAATTATTTACCTTTTTTTGGGAGTTTGCGAGAGGCGTGAGCTCCACCCCCTCCCCACCTTTCATCCCCAGCCTCTGACAATCATTAATTTGTTCTTCATCCCTGTGGATTTGCTGGTTCTGGATATTTCAGGTAAATGGAATCTGCCACTTATGTGACCTTTCGTGTCTGGCTTCTTTCACTTACAATAATACTTTTGAGTCTTGCCTGTGTTGTGGCAGATGTTCTTTCCTTGTTATGGCTGAGGAGTATTCCATTGTGCAGACGGACCACACTTTGTTTATCCATGCATCTGGTTTATTTTCCACCTTGTGGCTTCTGTGAAGTTTTCTGTTGCGCATGTTAGTGGACAGATACTTATCTACCCGTTTTCAACTCTTTGGGGTCCACACCTAGGAGCGGAATTGCTGGGTCACATGGTGACTCTATCTGGAAATTTGGGGGGACCTGCCAGACTGTTTTCCAGAGCAACTGTGCCACTTTGCACCCCCACTAGCAGCGTGCAAGGGTTGCAATTTCTCTGCATCTTCATGGATATTTGTTGTTTTTAATTTTTCTCGATTGTAACCATCCTTGTGGGTGTGAAGTGCTATCTCCTTGTGGTTTTGATTTGCATTTCCCTAGTGACTAATGACGTCGAACATCCTTGCCTGCGCTTATTGGCCATTTGCATCTCTTCTTCAGAGAAATGTCTATTCAGACCCTTTGCCCGACTTTTAATGGGGTCATTTGTGTTTTTGTTGTTGGGCTCCCAGCCTTCTTGACCTCATCAACTGTTTTGCTGTTGGTGAAGGAGCCAGATGCAGAGAACTGCCCAGCTCATCCCTGGACACAACAGTCAGGAAATGAAGGGAGGCTTCCCAAGGCGCTCTCCCTCACTTTTTGAGTTCAGTCAAACTCACCAAGAAGATTGGGGGTCTTCCCTCCGTAGAATGCTAGAAAGACCTCTGTGATCCTTGTTCACAAATACTCCAGTTCTAGGACATGAGCAGTTCTTCTCATTATGAGAACATTCCACACCCTTAAGTTCCTTTAACCACTTAAAACTCTATCTCTCATATGGAAACAATATGTACTATTTTCCATATGCTGTAATTATCTCCTTTGATACAACCATGTGCAAAAGCGTGCACAAGAAGCCAAGTAGTATCCACCTGGCCAATTTACATATATTTAATTTTTTTTTCTACTTTAGACTTTGCCTCATGTATTTTTACAGCCGCATTATACAGCATCAGCCAGAGAGACTGTAAATGGAAAATGCAGAGTGATTCCAAATGTCCCTCCCTCTTTTCTCCTCGGCTTCTTCGCTGTAATTCCATTAACCCGTCACAGCAAGAAAACAAACCTTTGGAGTCAAGGATATCTCTCAACACCTCTGATGGAGGGTGTGGGGCTAGTTCAATCTTGGCATCAGCAAGTCCTTGGAAGTTCTGGGAAAAGGCCCATCTTAGCTCACCTCCAGCCACCTGCATGGGGCTGGAGGAAGGCTCTCTGTGCCAGCCTTACTGGGAAGTTAGTTCCAGGTCTCTGGACTGTACTCTTCAGTCCTTTGGGGGATGTAGCGGGAAGGTAGCAACAGCACCCTATAGAATGGGGATAACAAGAATGCTCACCCCTCCGGTTGTGTCCCATTTAGAAAGCCCGTGTTGACCGAGTTCTTATGGGCCAAGTCCAGATGCGATGTTTTATGACAACTTCAAAATTTTCCCTTTGCCACAATTCTACTTAGATGTCCCTTTATGCTCCATTTTACAAATGGGGAAACTGAGACCTGGAAGACATTACTTTGACTTGGCCAGCTTCTCAAACTGGTCCTTGTGGGGAGCCAGATCAGTGCCTCATCTCTTTTGTGTGACTCTCTTCCGGACTCTCCTGTCTCTCGAATGACACGAAGTGCGTCCCTCTCTTGGAGGGGCTCCAGCAAATGGTAGCTGGGAAATGCAAAGATCCCACCACATAGTAAATGTGCTGGGCTTATCCCTTTTCTTCCCTTTATCACTCAGAATCAATCCTGTGGTGGGGGCCTCTCTTGGAGACTGAAGTTCAGGAGGGCAAAACAAAGTTCTATATGGGATTTCCCTAACCTTGCCAACGGCTTTCAAAGGTTTTGGGGGTCTACAAAGCCCCTGAAGAATTTGGCTTTGAGAAGTTTCCCCTTCGTTTCTAAATCCACAGGCAGATTAGGCAAAATGGAATCCGTATGTTTCTGATTCATTTACACTTAACTCATCAAAATGTTCCTTTTTATGAGCTATTTGATGTCCAGAAAGCCTTTTGAGTAGATTTTATAAGCCTTTTAAAGACTTTTCTCTTAGAAACAGGCGGTTGCATTTTGCCAAGAATAAACAAACTTGAACCTCAAAAGGGCAGAGCTTGCCAAGGACCCTGATGCCAGAGGGCAAGTGTGCAAAATCACCCCTTCCTCACTCCTGACACCTTCTTCCATTTCTTCCTTCCACCCCTCACCCCCAATTTTGGCCCCTCTGGTTTCTTTGCAGAACTTTTGATCCCTGTTCAGAACATTTGTGCCTCTTTCCAAGCCTAGTTCTCTCATAGCTGCTCACCTTAGCAGGAGTGGCCCCTGGCCATCCCATCTCTTGTCTCTTGCTCCCCACTTACCTGCCTGTGGGCAACTCAGAGAATACGAAAAGGTGCAGTTAGTTCCCAGTCACTCTGAAATCAATGCCCACATGTGCATTCCTCACCGGGCCATCTGCAAAGAGCTGTCATTACTCCACATGAATTGTAATTCAAGGGTGGGCAGGAGAACCTGTCTGATTCCCATGTTATGGCCCAAGAAACTGAGGCCCAGTGGTCCCAAGTGATTGGCTAAGACCCATCCAGCTTGAAGGTGCCAAGTTCTTGTCTTGGTCACCTGGCGGGGTAGCTGGGAGGGGGTTGGGAGGGGAGCTTATAAACAAGAGAAATTGGAGTCTGGGAGGCTGGGATGTCCAAGATCAAGATGCCAGCAGACAGGGTGTCCAAGGAGATTCTTAGTTCATAGATGGCCGTCTTCTCGCTGTGTTCTCACATGGTGGAAGGGTCAAGGCAGCTCTCTGAGGTCTCTTCTGTAAGGGCTCTAATCCCTTTCGTGAGGGTTCCACCCTCATGAGCTTATTGTTTCTAAAGGCTCCGCCTCCTAATATCATTATACTGGAGATCAGGTTACATGTATGAATTTTGGGGGGACACCAATGTTCAGTCTGTAGCAATTCCAGACTCTTCCATTTGGTTAGGTTTTGCTGTGCCACCATGAAGAATGACTTGAAAGGCCATCTACAAAGACTACTGAGGGTCTGATTTTTTCCTAGGGTGTCAGAGCTAAAGAAGGACCTTGGACATCAAAGAGACGTTAAATCTGTTTGCTATTACTTCTTCACAGTGATCTTGAGGGTTGGCTGGTATTATTTCTATTCTGTAGAAGAGAAAACAGAAGTTCAGAAATCACATAAGTCATTTATATGATGTTGTGCAGGTAGGCCGATGGAAGAAAGCCCTGGGAACTAGCTTGGCTGGTCCTGGTTTCCAGAAGTTGGCACAGATGCCCCTGGTAGATGTGGCTAGCTCAAGGTCACCCAGGAATGTGAAAATACATGATTCTGAACCTCACCGTGAGAGTGTTTCCCCTTTGCAAGCCTCTTTCAATCCTCACTGGCACAAAGAAAGTCCCAGTTTAGTGCTGGAGTGGCTTTAACCCTTTCCGTTCCCCACTTTGTCATATGGGGAGAACAGGTGTCACACTTAGAACCTCCCACCAAAAACAGTGTGTAGCCAGGATTTCTAATAGCTTTGCTTTGCTTTTACAGCTTTTCTTTTTCGAGGTACCCTTTCACTTATGAACATGACCCTAGATTTAGCCTTATTGTAGTGAGATACAATTTCCTTCTGAGATTAAGTAAAGAAAAAGCATTGACTTAAGAAGTATAATGACTACAGGATTATGCAGATGGTGAGTATGGCAAAAATGTTGGAGGTGGCACCGGAATGACTGATGTTTAGGAAACACACATCAAGTCCATTTTACAGATGATGAGACCGAGTCTTGGTGGAAAAGTGACTGACTCAAGAGAGAGTTGGAGGATCAGGGTAAGAACTCAATTGTTCGGGTCAACTTTGGTAGTTTGGAGAATGTCCTGGATGGCATTTGCTTGGACATCTCTAAAGTACTCAGTGGTTGTGGCATGCCTGAGTCTTGGCACTGATAATTGTCAACATATGCTGAATGGGGGAGTGGGTAGGCCAGTGAGGGAAGGCATGGATGATGAATGAAGGAAGGAAGGACACATTTGATGACTACCTTTCTAACCCCTGCCTTGAAGAAAGATAACTTAAAAGGGATCAGGTCAGGCTGGACTGGATCCCAAGTTATCTTATGTCCTCCAAAATATGGAGGTGGTCCTCCATATTTAGTCTTAGACCAGACCGGTGGTTCTTAACTGAGGGTGATTTTGTTCCCCCATCTCTGCGGACATTTGGCAATGTCTGGAGATATTGGTTGTCATGTTGAGGGGGAGTCCTGCTAATCAAGTCTAGTGGATACTGGTCATGGATGCTTCTAAACATTCCACGTTGCACAGGACAGCCCCCACAACACAGAATTATCTGGCCCTGAAGGTCAATAGTGTCCAGGTTGAGAAACTCTATTTTAAGTACCTAGTGGAGTCTTAGAGTCTTGAAGAAGGTAGAATGGGTCAGAGGATGTCTTGAAGTGGTACAGTCTTGCTGAGCCCTTGAAAATATGTTTTTCTTCCTGGCCAGCTGTCATTTAGCAAGACTTTCCAAATTTCACTTTTGCTGATTAGGGCATAGACATGACATGCAGGTCCATATTTATATATAAAAAAAAAAAGTATCGATCAACACAAGTAGTAATTGGTTGATGTGATAATCTTTGACCACTGCTGTGATAGTCTGAAAGTGTGTTTGATTTCTGTATCCATCACTTATACCTGGAATCGACCAGCAGATGCTTGTGTGGATTTCTGTAAGTTATTTGTTCCATTTTGTGTTGGAGAGGAGTATTTTGGGTGAAATCTTTTCTAGATAACTTTGAAATTATTTTAATGAATTCTAATGAAAATATCATTTAAATAAATAAATCCTATTTCTTTTATTTATTTGACAGAGAGAGAGACAGTGAGGGAGGGAACACAGCATGGGGAGTGGGAGAGGGAGAAGCAGCTTCCTGATGAGCAGGGAACCCGATGTAGGACTCGATCCCAGGACCCAGGGATCATGACTTTAGCCGAAGGCAGATGCTTAACTGGCTGAGCCACTCAGTCATCCCAGATAAATCCTCTTTCTTTCTTTCTTTTTTTTTTTTTAAATGAATCTTATTTCTTAAGTGGTGATATGAAGTTATGATTTTCCCTTTTATGGATCAGAAAACGTACTCAGGTGAGTTAAGTTACTTATTCAAGGTCACAAAGCTAGACCCATGGAAGAAGACAGCAGGGAGTGTTACTGGTGGAAGTGGCCTTTCCATCTGTCTACGCAGCGCACGTGCCTGGTTCAGGTCTCTGCAAGGCTGAAGTCTGTGTGGCTCATTGGAATATTCATCCATCCTGAGCAGTGAAATCCCCAATAGACAGGGAAAGAACAGAAAAGTAGGAGTGCTTTCTAGGCATTGACTTTGAGGGACCAGAGTCCTGGGTCAGACTGAGTGTCTTTGGGGTACTTACTTCCCAAGAACCTCAGTCTCTTGATCCTCCCAAATGGGCACAATTCGAGTATCTGCTTCATAAGCTTGTCATGAAGGTAACTGGAAGGAATATGAGCAAAACTCAGGTCCCGGGGAGGTGGTAGGAACTCTGAAATATGTGAGTCTTTGTCACCTGTGCAGAGGTGTAACATTGCCCTTTAAAGAAAGAGAACAACATTTTCCCTTTGTGGGGACTAATAGGAAAACAGCAACTGAGCGGTAGAGAGACTGAGAGCCAACTTCTCTTCCCCCGGAACACTGTGAAAAATTAGCTCTTTTGCTTAAGAGCACACAGACCCTTGAGAAAAGTAAGACATAAAACATGAGCAGAGAGCAGATGCTGGGAAAATGCCATCTTTTTATTGGCACTATTAGAGGGAAATATATGAACTGTATAATACCACCATAAATACAGTTATTTGTAAAGTCAAAGCAGCAATGCCAGCCACAGCGCTTGTCTCTTTCATTTTCTTCTCTTGAAATGCTTCATATCCAAGCATAAAATCACAGGAAAATGTGAATAATATTTTCATTCATTAGGGGTCATAACGACGTATTAGCAATGTTATCCCGCATTCTTCAGGATGAGGTTCTTTGCCTCTCTGCAAAAATATTTGTTCTTCTTTGTGTCTAAGTGGCAAAGCCTTTTCATTTAAAAACATTTGAGAAAGAATGAGGTGCTGGAGTGCGTATCTTGACAAAGCATCAGATGGCTCTCAGGGCCCCCCAACCCCCTTCCCTCTTGCAGCTGGCCTGGGAACTTACTGTTTCCACCAAAGAAGCAGGTTGGGAGGAAATCACAACTTATAAGAGTAGAACTAACCAAAGTCGGTTTGAAAGACAAAGTTGTTAATGTGCTTGGTCCCTTTTATTTCTTCTCTTTGTTTGTCATACACACACTCACACAGAGTTCAGACATCTGGTCGACTCAACTCAGGATGGAGTTGGGAGTCTCAGATGGAGACTATGTTTGTGCACTTCAGGACATTTTGCCAACTGTAGAGAAAGAGATATGCGTGTACGCGTGCACACACACACACACACACACACACACATCTACAGCCCCACCACTATCACCAGCCAACAGAGTAGGGGGTATCTGGGCCCCCGAAAGATGTTGACCATGTAATAATTTCTAGGAATAGGGACAGCACTCCAAAATTCTGGGATGAAAGTGGCTTGTTTCCCTTGTGTTTGCCCCCTGAGACTGAATCTGTTTTGGATTTTATTCTAAAATGGAGCAGATTGTCATTTTTTTCCCTAATTTAAAGATTTCTTTCATCCTGGGACAAGGAATCTCACAAATTAATTTAGCTTGTGCAGAGGAATTGGTTTTCCTTCAAGCTTTCAGCTCAATTATCTAAGACCAGAAGTGGAAATATTGTTTTTGTAGACAGAGGAGAGAGGGAAAATGCTGGTAATTGTATATGTATATGTGTGTGTATATGTGTGGGGGTTGGTGCATTTAGATGAAATAAACTATAATACCAGAACATCTAAATTTTTAACAAGAAAAAGGAGGCAAGGTTCTCTGTCTGTCTGTCTGTCTCTCCCTGTTTCCCCAAGTCTCCATTATGAAAAGCATCATGCTGACTCTATAGATTTAGAAAATAGGCAAAACATGAAGAAATAAATTTCACCTATAATCTAACAGTAAGAGACAATCACTCTTAAACAGTTTGATTTATTTCCTTCAGGTTGAGATAATGCTGTAGAGACAATTTCGAGTCATTTTTCATCTACTGTCATACCATGAGCATTTTCTCCTTCCATTAAACATTCATTAGAATCAAAATTTAAAATGTTTCTGCAATACTTCATCATACCACGATTTTACCATACCATTTTTAATTGATGGATATTTAGCTTTTAAGAATTGTATTATTATAAACATCAGTGTGATGATCATCTTTAGGCATAAATCATTGTCCCAATCGGAATTCAAAGACCAAAGAAGTTCAGAATGGCTGGTGCATGGAACATAACGGGTGAGACAGGGTTGGATTGGTAGGTAAGGACTAGATCTTGCCAGCCCAGTGTCCCCTGCTAGGGGTTTTGGACTTTATTCAAATAACAGTAACAGTCATGATGGTGGTGAAGATGACAAAATAGGAAGTATTCAGTGAGTCCTTGCTGCTCACTAGACACTTTTCCCGGGAGTTTTTATTCATTGCTTTGTTTGATCTTTGCGACAAGCCTGAGCCATAGGGAGGGATTACAAAACTGAAGTGCGAAAAGTCAAGCCATCTGGCCAAGGTCATAAGGCTGGTGGGAACCCAGACTGTAGAGCTGACATAATTCCCCATTTTGGTCCATTCCCTTCTATGAGCCACTGAAGGATTTTGGCTGGGAGGTGGGGCCACGATGAACGGGTTTGCCTATTTAAAAGTCTTGCTGTGTCTGTGGTGAGGAAAAGGGATGGAGGAAGGAAGCCTGGGAAGAGGGAAGATCCAATCCAAAAGAGGGATGGAGGTAGTGAAAGCTAGTAGGAAGCATATTTGGGATGTTGGGCTGATGGGATTTAGATCTGGAGACAGAGGCCAGGAATCGACAAGACGCCTTGCAGATTTGGGCAGCTGGGTGGAGGGTGGGGCCCGGGTTGAGATGAAGGGATGGCTGGATGTCCTGCCCAAGATCACTTAGCTTCGGAGTCAAGGAGGTAGCCTTTTGACAACAGAAGCCAGGAGTTTATGGTTCTGGAGATGGTCTGGGAGAAGCAAATTGTGCTACGTGAGAGGCCTTTCAAAAAGAGGAGAAGAGAACGGAGCCGGCATTTAAAGGCAGAGCACATCCTGGAGCATGGTCATGGCAGAATCTCATCCCTTATTTAGAGGGGCTGGAGTGCAGCTCTGAGAGACAGCAAGGGCTTGAATCCCCTGCATAACACCCTCACCTTCTGCTTGTGGGGAGGGGTCAGGAGACGGGAGGAGACGGCAGGTCCAGAAGGGATCACCCTCAGATAGAGAGACAACTAACTCCATTTTGGGGCTCCTGTAAATTTCGTGATGGAGTCATGGGGTAGGTTTATTTTGAGGAGTTGGGTCCTTACGACAGGTTAGGCCTTGAAATGTAAATCCAGTCTGAATATGCTTTCTTCTGGGGAGTACTTTGGGCAAATGAGGTGACAGAATGGGGAAAAAGTAGGGGTTTTGGAGAGTGGCCATTTTAAATTTGAATCCCAGTGATTCCATTTTTTGGGGGGAGGGGGTGGTCTGTTGAGGATGAGAATGCTGGTTTTACTTCCTCAAGCATTTATTTATGCAACCATAAAATAGGGATAATAGGGTTACCCTAAAACGAAATGCACAGTTGACCCTTGAACAATGTGGCTCTTCAGGGTGTCAACCCCGCCTTGAAGTTGAATGTCCAGAGTATAACTTGATTCCCAAAAAACTCAACTACTAGTAGCCTACTGTTGATCGGTTGCTTTACTGATAATACAGTTAATTTACATATATTTGTGTCTCCCATGTATTATATGCTGTATTCTTATAAACAAGAGAAAAGAAAATGTTGTTAGGAAAATCATGAGAAAGAGAAGAGATACTTACAATGCTGTACTGTACTTATAGAAGAAAGTCTGCATGTACGTGGAGCCCACAGTTCAAATCTGTGTTGTTCGAGATCAACTGTATCTCTACCTGTATCCGTATAACCATAGGGTTTGTGATGTATAAACTACGTCAACATGAACTCCATTTTCTTTTCCCTGCTATCTTGACTTGACCTTCTTCTGCATTTTGAAGACCTTGATTTTCTGGTCCGTGTTCCTGGGCTTGTCATTTTGTAGTTCCCAATCTGAGGACTAGCCCCTGCCAGGCTGGTGGATAATCTAATACTCGTCTAGCTCCTTATGCTATTCTCATGCAGGTGTCCTTCACCCAGCTCTTCCACTTAGGGACTGAGAACATTTCCATTTAACTGATGCGGAAACTGAGTCTCAGAGAGGTAAAATGAGCAGCCCAGGCTCCAGAAAAGGTGCAGTGGAGGGACGCCTGGGTGGCTCAGTTGGTTAAGCGGCTGCCTTCGGCTCAGGTCATGATCCCAGCGTCCTGGGATTGAGTCCCACATTGGGCTCCTTGCTCGGCAGGGAGCCTGCTTCTCCCTCTGCCTCTGCCTGCCACTCTGTCTGCCTGTGCTCACGCTCTCTCTCTCTCTCTAACAAATAAATAAATAAATAAATAAAATCTTAAAAAAAAAAAAAGATGCAGTGGAAACTTAAGACCCAGGTTTTGAAAGCTTAGATTCTTTATTCTTTATATAACCCATCCTTCTTCTCCTCTGCAGTCCCACAGGGAAGGGAAGCCCTGACCTCCAATGCGAACTGTCCCTATGCTTAAAAATAAAGTACTGTATTTTCCATGACCACAGTCCTCTGTGGCCTGAGAATGAATGGATTGCACTATGCTGGCAATGATCCTCGGAACTGAGAGACACCAGCTGTAATCCAACTAATCGCTGGACTTCTATCCCTTCCCTCCCATCAGCCCTCTCTTTCAGGACTCCAAGACCCCACCCCTCCATGAATGTACTTGAGCCTGCCGAGACGGTACACTATTGTTTGTGTCTACATCTAATGGCCGATGGCCAAGCAACAGG
This sequence comes from Taxidea taxus jeffersonii, assembly GCA_003697995.1. Taxonomy (NCBI): domain Eukaryota; kingdom Metazoa; phylum Chordata; class Mammalia; order Carnivora; family Mustelidae; genus Taxidea; species Taxidea taxus. The sequence goes on along the minus strand of RCUC01119507.1, from coordinate 20,657 downwards.
CATCCCAAGATAGAATGGTTGATGTCAAAAACAAAAACAAAACCCAGGGCTCCTGGGTGGCTCAGTAGGTTAAATGTCTGACTCTTGATTTCAGCTCAGGCTATGATCTTGGGGTTCTGAGATCAAGCCCCACATTAGGCCCTCTGCTCAGCAGGGAGTCCGCTTGGGAGTCTCTCTCTCTCCCTTTCCTTCTGTCCCTCCCCCCTGCTCTCTCTCTCTCTCTCTCTCTCTCTCTCTCCAGTGAATAAATAAATTAAAAAAAAAAACAGAAACAGGAATGCCTGGGTGCCTCAGTCGTTAAGCATCTGCCTTCGGCTCAGATCATGATCTCAGGGTCCTGGGATCAAGCCCCTCATTGGGCTTCCTGCTCAGAGGGGAGCCTGCTTCTCCCTCTCCCTTTGCCTGCTGCTCCCCTGCTTGTGCTCTGCCTGTGGTCTGTCTGTTGCTCTCTCTCTGTCAAATAAATAAATAAATAAATAAAATCTTTTTAAAAAATAAAACAAAACAAAACCCAGAAAACCAAATAAGCCAATCCATCCAGAGAGCACAAATCAGTGACTTTTATAAAGGTGGGATATGAAGTTGGTACAGCTGGGGCTTTGGCTTAGACAATCCTGGGGCTGAGTCTGAGTTTTGCTCTTCACATTTGTGTGGCCTTTTACAACAGTCTTTTTTTTTTTTAAGTTTTAATTAATTTATTTGGGAGAGAGGGAGAGACAGACAGAGAGACAGAACATGAAGGAGAGTCAGAGGGAGAAGCAGACTCCCCGCTGAGCAAGGAGCTCAATGCAGGGCTTGATCCCAGGACCCCGGGATCATGACCTGAGCCGGAGGCAGATGCTTGGCTGACTGAGCCACCCAGGTGCCCCTTTGTACAACAGTCATAACTTCTCTGAGACTCAGTTTCCTCATTCACTAGATTGGAATGTGTAGGCTTGCAGAGATTTTCATCTGTTTTGTTCACTTCTGCATCCCCTGAGCTGAGAACAGTGCCTGGGACGTAGTAGTTGTTCTGAAAATGTTGTCGAACAAATTGTTGAACGAATCTGTCAAACAGAGCTAATAATAGCTCCTGCCCAGAGATGTTGGGGGGGGGGCGGGTGACAAGAAGAGGCATGTGCAGTGTGGAGTCTGGCGTCCAGCCCCTCTGTGAGCAAGCCAGTCATGGTAGTTGGCATCCTCTTCCCAGTGGCATGACGTAGTTCCATTATAAAAGCCACATTATAAAAACACAGAATAAGGTGCTTTGTGGGGCACCTGGGTGGTGTAGTTGGTTGGGGGTCCGGCTCTTGGTTTTAGCTCAGGTCATGATCTCAGGGTGGTGGGGTCTAGCCCCACATTGGGCTCCACACTTGGCGTGGAGTCTGCTTAAGACTCTCCCTCTGCCCCTGCCTGTGCTCTCTTTCTCAAATAAATAAATCTTAAAAAAAAAAAAAAAGGAGAAGACGCTTTGCCGAGGGTCACTCTGGGCAAGAGAGGCAATCATGGCTGCTGATGTACAGAGAGAAGTGTTCTTGTGGAAGAAGGGAGAGGTCCTATTCTGTCGCCTCCTGCTTTTGTGGCTGGACCACCTCTGCCCCAAGTCCTAGGGAGCTGAAAAAATGTTTTTGAAGTGCGCTAGTCAAGAGGCAGGACTTGGGAATTGGCTAGAGGCTCCGTGTAGTTAGAAGGGAGGCTGTTGCAATGAAGGAAACCAGAGAATTCAGTAATTAAAGACCCTACTGCATTTGCAGAAGAGTGCCAAGGATTTGGACTTGGTGTTTAGCCAACTGTCAGTTTGGGTAATTGTGCTTTGATGACCTTGAGGTCTCCCCTGGGATTTCAGGAGAAGTAGTTCTGTCTCCTGAAAGCCCTCAGCTTCTATGCAGAGGGGCCACGTGGCAACAGTGGGAGGAGGAGTTGGGTTTGTCTTTGGGGGATTCAGTCCTGTTGGTGAACAAAACCAACGCTTGATGGTCTCACAATGGGGCTTTCACAGCACAACACTACCCTCCAGTGCTACACCATGGTCCAACTGAACAACACCCCTGAACGATGTCTGTTGTGCACCACTGCGTCTTCTGAAATGATACTACAGCTCAACATGGTGCCAGGGATCAGAATAATAGATGGCAACACAAGATTACATGCCAGTATTCTCCTCTCCAAGAGTCACACGAACCCAACACTGTCTTCCACATGACATGCCTCGACACAGTGTCTCATTCAATGCGGGGTAACAAAGAAATCAGTCTTCAACCCAGTGTGGTTCCCCAAGACAGTGATGACCCAACAAGCCCCAAGGTGTCCAATGCTGATTCAGCAAAGCATAACTGGGCCAACTCGGTGGAAAGAGAACACCAAATAGAACCGTTGCTTTGGAAAACCCAGTCTTTCTCCCAACCAAACGTTGTGGCCATGTATGGCTGGGGTTTTCCCAGCCTTGGGAAATGAAGAAACCAAAATCTAGTCCTTTGGATTTGCCAACGTGCCATAATTCCCGACCTTGACTGTTGTCTTTCTTCTTGCTTGCTCCCTTGGCTACCATTTGGCTTGGCTAACCACAATCGGGACGCTGATGCCAATCTGGGCCTTGGAGACAACTCTGAGGGACTGTGTTGGAAGGAAGGTGCCAGGCCCAGGGAGCACTGCGGACGGGAATTCTCAGCATTGCTGGAAAGGGGGCTGTCCACTGGCAGCTCTGTGTGGTCTGCTTATCCATCCAAGACAAACCCCAAACCCAACACTTGATTTGGCAGACAGGGAAAAAAATAGAATAAGGTTTGTTCTCTCTTTCAAGGAGTGGACGGAGGGATCCCGGGCTTGCTTCCTCTGTTGGTCTTTTTCCTTTTTAAACAAACCGCCTGGCTTTTAAGATCTTCAAAATCCCATTAAAGGCTTTTACCCCTTCATATATTGGAGGCGTCTGATGAAAGGGGGTAAGGGGAGGGAAAAGATAATGGGGCCTCAGAGAACAGAGACCAGAGGCCTTAATTTCGCCTGTCTCCCCTGCCGATAATGGTGTTGGATGTAAACAGTCCTCTGTTGAATGCTGGAGCGTGATTACAGGATGGCTGGGGAAAGAGGAAGTGTTTGCTAACCGCAAGGAGGAATGTCGCCCTTTGAAGGACTTTGGCATTCGTGTTTTGCCCCCTCCGCTGTCCCCCCGCAATCCCGACCCTACCACGGCTCTCCTCTCTGGGCTCCTGGTACTGTAAACACAGTGACAGAAATTAGATGTGGGCAAATCTGTTAAACATTTCAAGCCGAAGTGGGGCTGGCGGTTGTCTCACTCCGCGGGATATGCGAGACGAAGCTAATAACTTCGTAATGGGTCTTTTTGTTTTTGTCTGGGGACTGGTGGGAGGGACGTGGAGGGCAGGGGCCAGGGCTGAGGAGGGGGATGTGGGCTAGAAATTGGGGCCAGGCTGCCGTTAATGGAAGCAACCCAAGCTTCCAGCATTGTGGGGAGCCAGGCGGGGACAAGTTCTCGACCCCCCACCCCCCACCACCACGACGGGGGCCTTCGGGAGGGCAGCCAGTGACCGTCACCCACCAGCAGGCTTCCTGCCCCTCGCCTTCTGGGGCACGCTCTCTGGTGTCCCGGTCACAAAGCACCTCTTCTTGACAGCTTCCTGCCTCAGACTTCTGCTGCTGCCTTCATTTGTTTCATCCGTGAAATTCCCAGTGACGTCAATGGGGTACCATGTGCGGGACACGTGCAGTCCGTGGGACTGCGCAGCGACGCCAGGGAGCAGAGCATTGGTTCTGTGGATTTTATGCCTACATGTTTTGCTGTCTGGAAATGTCTGCCTGGGATCAAGTTCATGTTCTTAATTCTGCTCAGATGGTTGGGGTGGAAGCCTAGAAACCCACAGATGGAAGCTCCATCCAGCGGTCCTTTAATTAATTCAGTGAATACATATTGAGGGCATGCTATGTGGCTGGTGGGACGAGATGTTGGGGATAGGATGGGGAGGAAGAGGAGCTCGGCCTTTGCCTTCCGGGGGACTGGGCAGTCCTGTGTTTTGCACATTAACTGTTTCACAAATGATGATTTAATCATAGCATATTAGGAGCTACAAGGAAAGAGGATGCTAGATGGGAAAAATTGGGTGCCTCATCTAGCCTGGGGGAGGGGCAGGTCCAGTGGTTCATTCTTGATCTTCAATGGGATGGAAGTTTCCTCCAGGGATTTGTAAAGGGGGCGGGGGGGGGGGCGCTAAGAACACCCATTGTCTCCTATTCTGAGGGGATACTTCCTATCTTGTCCCGGAATTTTCCAAGGATGGAAGTACCACACCCTTTTTCCAGAGCCACTTTTGGTGTTTTAGCCCTCCTACCTAGGTGGTTAGCATCATTCTGGTGTTTTCATATTAATTATAACTTCAATTAACAAGAGGCGAGGCATTTGCTGTTTCCTTCGATAAAGCATTGTGTTGATGAGGCATGTTTCTATACATGAGTGGATGGATACCATCTTCGCTGAAGCCTTCATCGAAGCAACTGCTGCTCAGAGAGGGGAGGTCAGTTCCCCAAGGGTCCACAGCGGCTCAGGAATTGAATCAGGATCCAAACCCAGGTTCACAGTCTTCCCCAGTAGTATGCTGCCTTTCATAGCCTTTTCTGTCGACTGTTACTGACATTGGATTTTAAACCCCTAGGGGCCCGGGAGATACATTTGAACGTCTTTGTCATCAAAATCCTCAAAAATATATGTAGTTTTACTATCGGTTGGTTCTGCACCATCCCTGGGGATACTGCATACTTCCTGGAGCCCAGTTATATCTCTTCTTTGTTGCTGTTTGTTAAGATTCCATTTATTGTGGGCGATCTGGTTTTAACCTGAGTGTTGAGCCCTTCTTTTCCTCGGACTCCATGCCCGCATTCCCTTTCATTATTCTCAGGACCTCATTGGCCATTTCTGCGGCTCTTGCACAGACATCCCTTCCGTGTCTCTAGTTCCTGCTTGCACAAAACCAGACAAGGGGATTCAGAAGGTGCTGTGATAGAACCTCCCCAGAGGGATTGGCATCAAGAAGAGCTATTTTCTTTCTTTTTTTTTTTAAGATTTTATTTGTTTATTTGTCAGAGAGAGAGAGAGAGAAAGAAAGAGCGATTGAGCACAAGCAGGGGGAGCAGCAGGCAGAGGGTGAAGCAGGCTCCCTGCTGAGCTGGGAGCCCGATGTGGGACTCAATCCCAGGACCCTGGGATCACGACGAGCCAAAGGCAACTGCTTAACCAACAGAGCCACCCAGGTGCCCCAAGAAGAGCTATTTTCAGAGTATTAGGAGAGCTGAGATGTAGGCTGCTCATGAGTCCCAGGGGCTCAGGGGGCACTTGGGCTCGGTCTAGTCACCTTGAGAACATGGGTAGATGAATGATTGCCGCATCTTCTTTGCTAGTCTCACTTGGAGAAGCGGAGTCGAATTCCCTTCTTCTTGAAGCTGACCTGACTGTAGTGACCGCCTTGGCCAACAGAATGTGCTGGAGTGTCATTATTTTAGAGTTTCTGGGGCTAGGTCAGAAGAACCTTGTGGCTTCCTCTTGAGCCTCTTGGAATTCTTTGTCTTGGAACCAGCAGCCAGGCAGGGAGGAAGCTCAAGCAGCCCATGAAGAGGCACATATGCAAGGAACCAAGGTCCCAAGCCGCCATGATAGCCTTGCCATGTGGATGAGTCATCCTGGAAGTGAATCCTCTATCCGCATTTGAACTGTTCCATTTAACTGATGGCTCATGGACCAGAGATAAGCCATCACCGCGGAAACCTGCACTACAGATTGGTGAACAAAATAAATGGCTGTGTTATTGTCTGTCATGATGTTTTGAAGTGGTTCATTATGCAGGAGGAGAGAGCTTCAATGGAAGCTTCTCCTCCAAGACCAGTTGTCTTGTCTCAGTGAAGCAGGGCAGGGGCAGGTGAGCCACTGGAAGGCTTGGGCTAGCGTGAGCAATTTTCAGGATTCCCTTCCCTGAACCTTGCTTTTCAAGCATGGCTCTATTCTTAAGAGGCTTTTTTGGGAATTGCTGTGGAAGGTGATTGGCTAGAGCTCTGGGTCTCCTTTCTTCCTCTACTTTAACTTTTTTTTTTTAAGATTTTATTTCTTTATTTGACAGACAGAGATCACAAGTAGGCAGAGAGGCAGGCAGAGAGAGAGGAGGAAGCAGGCTCCCCGCTGAGCAGAGAGCCCGATGCGGGGCTTGATCCCAGGACCCTGGGATCATGACCTGAGCCAAAGGCAGAGGCTTTAACCCACGGAGCCATCCAGGCGCCCCTACTTTAACATTTTTATACTGGGATCATACTAATGGCCAATAGCCAGTCATTTGTAAAGCACTTTTTTTTTTTTAAGATTTTGTTTATTTATTTGACACAGAGAATGGGGGAGGGAAAGCGAGCACAAGCAGTGGGAGCAGCAGGCGGAGAAAGAAGCAGGCTCCCCGCTGAGCAAGGAGCCCGATGTGGGACTCAATCCCAGGACTCTAGAATCGTGACCTGAGCTGAAGGCAGATGCTTAACTGACTGAGCCACCCAGGTGCCCCTATAAAGCACTTTTATAGACAAAGTGCACTATCCTAGGCATGTTCCAAAGGATAACTCATTTTTTTCTTTGTAACAACCCTTGAGATACATACTATTATTGTCTCCATGTTATAGATGAGAAAATGGAAGCATGAAGAGATAACATAGCTTTCCCAAAGTTATTTCCTCCTGGTACATGGCAGAACAAGAATCAAACCCAGAACTGATGCTCTTCAAACAGTTCTTTGTCCTCTTTTTGCCTAGGTTTTAAAGTGAACTGATTTAGCAGTTTCTCTACCAAAATAAGAGCCCAAAATGATTGTACTTGTACTTAGTTTTAAGTATGAAAAACTTATATAGTATTTATTCATAATGGTTAAGCTTGAGTGTGTATTAGTAGGTATTTGAGTATTAAATATTTAATATTTATTAAGTATTAAGTATTTTCTATGGCTGGTCACAGTTCTAGACATAGGAATTAAAAATAATTTGGTAGGGGCGCCTGGGTGGCTCAGTGGGTTAAAGCCTCTGTCTTCAGCTCAGGTCACGATCCCGGGGTCCTGGGATCAAGCCCTGTATTGGGCTCTCTGCTCAGCGGGGAGCCTTCTTCCCGCTCCCTCTCTGCCTACCTCTCTGCCTACTTGTGATCTCTGTCTGTGAAATAAATAAATAAAATCTTTTAAAAAAGGAAATAATTTAGTAATAATCGCAGGTAGGCATTGGGCTCGGTGCATCGCTAAAATAACCTTCTTTAATTTTAACAATAATCGTGTAAAGTAAGCACTATTCTTTCCCCCATTTTACAGATGAGAAAATCAAGGCTTGGAGACATTAAGGAACTTGCTTGAGGTCCCATGGGTGGTCCATCCACACAGTCTGTGTTCTTAACTACACTGCTTGGTTGTTGCCCTCTGATTTTTCAGTCTACTGGGGGAGAGCAGACCAATAAGGGAACTAGCAACAGAGTCGGGTTGCTGTGGGAATCATGGGACAAGGATGCTGAAGAAACAGGCAGAGCAGATCGAGGAGGGAGTTTTATGCCATATCGAGTACTTTGGGCTTGTCTCTGCCAATGATGGTGATTTCAGTGGGCTGGGCACTGGCTCAAAAATAAGGGGATGTCAACCTGAGCCTGCCTCTGATCCAGCCATCCTGGCTTCAGCCCCCACCCAGCTGTTTAAAAGCAGCATTTGCAGAAAGCAGAGGTCTCTGCGATTCATACAAGCCTGTCTCGCGCCCCAAGAACACATCATTTATTTCCTATAAGTGCCTGTCTCCCTCTTCCTTAAATATGCTCAGGGTTACAACTTTCTCTGCGTCCTGGGGGAGTTGCCCACCCCACACGGTAATTACTCACTCCATAAAGGCTGTCTCCAACCCTCCTCCTCAGCCCTTTTTTCCTGACCCTTTGCAGTGACCAGTTAAAGGGTAAGCATTCTGTGTCTCTGCTTGTTAGAAACAGCTGCCATTTTGGATCTCACCTGGAAATGGACGCCCCTGGGGGAAAGCATCCTTTTCCTGCCTCTTCCTTTTCTTAGTTTGAAGCCAGTGTAATTTATTTTGTGCCTTCCTGCTTCTTTTCTACACATCCAACCAGGAAAATGAAGATTTATTTCTTTATAACTTAATTATAATTGATCCTCATGCCTGAGTCTTGTGATGTTGAGATGGATTAGGGGTGGTGACTACAAGCTTCCAAGCCAGGAATATGACGGTGAATACAACTTCATTTAATCTCTTTGGGTGTCATTCTTCTCATTGGTGAAAAGAAGATGTGATCCCTGCTCCATGTACCACTCTCACAGCCTGTGAGGTAGAGGGAACAGATACGCAAAGGCGTCTCCCACGCTGGGAGGCAACAGGCTACAGATACAAGGTATCCATAGTTGTGATATTGGCAATAGCGGAATCAGGGATAATGATGGTGGTCGGAAATGAGAAAGAATAATTAGATATGAGCCAGATTGCCTGGGTTTGAATTTCACCTCCTCTATCTGGATAGCATTTGACCTTGGGCAAGTTGTTTGGCTGTTGTGTGCCTCAGTTTCCTCAATTGTAAAAAGATAACAGTATCTGCCTCCAAAGCTTATCCTAAGACCTAAATTGATGAAGGCAGAGGGGCTTGGAGTGGTCCCTGGTGCATGGTAAGCAGCCTATGAATGTTTGTTTACTATTACTATTACACTTTACGACTTGTTTCGACATTTGAATATGGAAACAGTGACTTCCTCTTGTGATAAAAATAGGTCTTCAGTTTCGGAAGCTGGTATTCTGTAATTCGTTGTGGGGAGTCACAAAAACCCATAACATCAAGACCTTGGTAGTAAATGGACTTCTCTGTCCTCAGGAAAGCATCTTATTTCCAGAAGGGGAGTTTTGCCATCAAGGTCCTCACCACACCAGGCTCTTCCTATATTCTTTGTTGTACAATTTTAAGGGCAAAGGCAGTGGAAATTGAAGCAATCCATCCTAATACAATTCAGTGATTTGCCGCTAGTAGGGAGCTGATAAAGACCCCTCACGCATTTATGGCGAGAAGCCCTTTCGCGGTTTCTGTAACTGTTTTTATTTATTAGACCCTTGGCGACTAAGAGCTCTGATAAAATGATCTGATGAGGTTCAGGCTCGACGAAGAACCAAAACCAACACTTTGAGAACTCTGGCTTTTTTGGAGTAGGGAAAATGCTATGCTTAGTTATCACCTGGTACTTTACCCAAGGGATGGTGAAACTTAAAAAAAAAAAAAGAAGCAAAAATGTATGAAAGAGATTAAGGCCCGGTATGAAAACTATTTTTATAGGCAGTTTGGCCTCAGCTTTGAAGTTCAGTAGGGAGTGATGTATTGCTATCAGCTTGGATTTCACACCTATTCAATTCTGTAGCCAGATAATGACGAACAACCTCCTTTGGGTATAAAATAATGGAACAAAATTAAGGCAAGCTGTGAAGTGACCCCCTTGCATCTCTGGGAGAGATGGGGATTTGCTGGAGTGTGTTTAAACTTCTTTTTTTTCCTCCTCACTTTAATGTGACAGCATTAAAAAAAAATGTTTTTTGCAAAAAACCAAAAAATCAAAAGACAAAAGACAAAAAAATTCCCATTTCTGTTTAGTCCTTGTTAGCTTTGGTCCACATCCTATGATTCCAGCTTTGCAGCTGGAATTTACTCTTAAATGAGGTTTCATTCTTTTTTTTTTTTTTTTTTAAGATTTTGTTTTAAAGGGATCTCTACACCCACCGTGGGGCTCGAACTCACAACCCCGAGATTAAGAGTCGCATGCTCTACCAACTGGGCCAGCCAGGTACCCTGGTAAGTTTTCATTCTTAACTGGGTATTTTATCACCTCTCCACCCCACTTTTCCCAAATGGACCAAATGTGCTCCGTTTCTGAAATAACTGATGTCCATTTAGACCACTTGCCTGTATGGAAGGACATTGTCTGCAGGTTTGGACACAGAAGTTAGTCACTGGCCTTCAGGTTTTTATGGTAGGGCACTATCCATACTCCCAGATCCCGCTTTTGCACCTCAGACCCAGCAGAGGACCCATGTCACTCCTGAGAGGCCCCTGGGGGCTCCTATCAGCCCCTGACTCTGGAAATACTAGAGGTTCCCCTCCGGACAGCCCGCATGTGCCCGGGGCATGCCAAACTTGTACTGGTCTTAGGATTTCCACCTCTGCCACTCCCGCCGAGTGGCAGAGACCCCTCTTCCAGACCCTTCAGCCTCGGTGCCCTATTATTTCCTCCACGGTACTTGGCCCTCCCCGAGATGACCCTGCCGGTTCGTTTGTGCATGTGGGCGAGTGTCTGTCTGTCCCCGGGCCTGATGTTTGTTTACTTCTGTACAGCCACACCTGACATCATACTTGGCACAGGTAGGTTTTCGATGAATAAATGTTCAGTGAATGGATGGCGGTGTAGCTCGCTTACTCAGATCGTATTCCGTTTCCGACCCCCTCCTTTAAAAAAATTAGCAAACTCAGTTTGAGAGGCATTTTAGGTTCACAGCAAAAGTGAGTGGACAATTCAGAGAGTTTCCATAGACGCCCTCCCCCCCCACCTCCTCCCTGCAACAGGCACAGCCTCCCCCACTATCAACAACCCCACCAGCGGGGTCCACTTGTTATAGTCGATGAACCTGCATTGACCGGTCATTGTCATCCAGAATCTGGAGTCTCCCTCTAGGCCCCCTCTTGATACTGCCCATTCTGTGGGTTTGGACTAATGCGCAGTGACACCTATCCATCCTTGTAGTATTCCCGATTAATTTCACGGCCCCAAAATTCCCATGGGCTCTGCCTGTTCATGCTCAACCCCTTTTTAATGCCCCTTAAGCATTTCCAGAGGGAATGGGTTGCAGTGGCTGTGCATGGAAATGAGGCTGAGATGGCCACCCCGATACCAACCGTGATTAGCATTTATGTAGCGCCCACTGGTAGCGAGCGCAGTCTTGTTTCATTCTCATAACGACCCTGGGTTACAGGTAAGGACACTTCTTGTTTCCAGTTTTCTCAGCAGCAGCTCCCTCATTCACAGCCCTCCTGGCTCTGCCCTTCAGCTACTCCTCCTTAGCTAGAACCTCCAGCCTTGGCTCAGCCTTTCTGCTTTTACCTCGGGATGGGCCGGCTGGGTTTTGCTGGGGGAGATTTATAGGATCAGCCTGTGAAGGGAGAGGAATGCAGCATCTTTTAGAAATTCAGTGTGATTCAATGAAGCATATATTGGAGTCTGTGTGGGGTGTCAGTGATGGGGAGGACTATGCCCTGGCCCTCCTGAAACCTGTACGGTGTGTTCCTCCCTCCTTCCTCTCCCTCCTCCCTCCAAGTTCCGTGGATCCTGGGAACTCCTGTTCTACAGGGAACAGGGGGAGGGAGGCATGAAGCCACTGCCTCGATGCCCAGAGGAGGGCTGCTCAGATGCACAGGGACGTGGGAGAGGAGCAGGAGCCTGTTTTTCAGGGCCCGTGCCTGAGAGGAAGGCTCACTGCTCAAGTGGTCTGGAGGAGGGTGTCCCCGCCCTCCACACGCCTCCCTGATCACTGGGTGGGACACATGGCACTAGGCCCCAGGCACCGCCCCTTGCCCATTCTGGAGAAAGGCTCCCAACCTACTCCTACTTTTGGCTGCTCAGGAGTTCCCAGAACACCCACAGATCTTTACATTACGGGTGTGTGTGTGTGAGAGTTGGTATGTAATAAAGATCCCCTTCTTCTCTGGGAGCCTCCTCTTCCCAACAGCTGCCCTTTGGAAATCTCCTTGGGCCACCATCATTCCCAGACTCCTCCTCTTCTGCAGTGGCTGGGAGGCTGGTTCAAGGCTTGTCACCTCGCCGTCCTCCAAACTTGGTCCCTTGTATTTACCGCTTTGCTCCCCACACCACAGACCTTGTGCCAGCGATCGTGCATCTCCCTGCCCCTCAGCGGCACCCCTTAGGCTCAAGTGAGGATCCCAGATTCTGAACTCCAGTGGGACCTCAGTTCTCTCTTGTCCTCAGTCAGCTGTCCTGATGCTCTCCTCTAAATTCCCCCACCCCAGTGCTCTGTAAGGTTATTTCTCTTCATTTCACAACTGGGAAAACTTGAGGCACACCTGGGGTCACCCAGCACGTGAGCAGCCCAGCCCCAAACACAAAACCTGGATCTGTGGGACTCCAGAGCCTCTTTGTTCCCCTGCGGCCTCTGTTGGGCTTTCCAGATTGCCCAGCAGTTCGAAGCAAAAGGCCTGATTACTGGGTGCAAGGATGCCCCCCTCATGGACTTCTGTTCCTCCCAGAGCCTGCCATCGAGTTCCAGATGGGACCTCTGACTCATAGCCCAACTGGCATCAGTTCATGTCTGTTTCTTCGTCTGTTAAATGGGCTTAATAATAGCCAGGGTGTGGTGGGCCAGATTAATTAACGTTTGGACAAGTTCTTTGAGATGCCTTGGATGAAAGGTGCCAGGAAAGTGCCAAGGGTTATTAAGCCAGAGACATTTGCTGTGCCTAATTTAGGATTCCCCGTATTTCCCACTTGGCAGTCTCCAGGGTGATCAGTGACTCAGAAAATATTTACCAGGGCAGGCAATCCCCCAACATCAGGCTGGACTTATGACAGCAGACAAAGTGGATTGTGGTGGGAAGGTAGCCTCGTTCCTTGTTGGTGGGCTATCCTTTCATGTCGAGAGCTGTGATCTCACTGAAGCGTGGATTCAGTGGATTCAGATTCACTCTTTCAACTTAATGGCCATTTTCTGTCCCAGGATCCCATCCAGGGGAACACATTACCTCAGTCATCATGCTTCCTGAGGCTCCTCTTGGAGCCTTTCCTTGTTGGCTTGATGACCTTGACAGTTTTGAGGAGTGCGGGTCAGTGATTTCGTAGCCTATCTCTCAGTGGGGGTTTGTGGAATATCTCCCAATGGAGAATCTCCAATGATTTTCTCATGATTAGGCTGAAGTTACGGGGTTGGGGCAGAAAGGCCACATATGAGGTGAACTGTCATTCCCATGACAGCCTATGAAGGGTGCATACTTATTGCTGTTGATGTTAACTTTTGTCATGTGACTTTAATAGTGTTTTTCAGGAGCTGATTATTTTTGCGTCTATTTTTCTAGCACGAAACATTCCAGCTCTATAGGAAATAATGTGATGCAATTGCTTTGTTGATGTATGTTTTAAGCTTCATGAGGACTTGCTCGGGAGGCTTCTCTTCAGCTCATAGTTCTATGCTCACTGAATATCTAGATGAAAGGAGGACATGAGTCTTGGTTAAAAGAAGAAACTTGAAAGAAGATAGATTGTCCACAGTAACATAGGAAAAGTAGTAGAGCAAGAAGGTATTGGTGTTTGGTGGGTGGATGGATGGATGGATGGATGGATGGATGGATGGAAGGTGTCTCCAAAAGAATGACACACCAACTGGCTGGGCTATTCTGGCCCACAGTGTAGCGTATTTCTCCCCATAGTGGGGGGAGTTGACAAGTGCCATTGATCTTCACCTATCCTGTACCTCCATGCTTTTATCTCCTCTACCCTAAGTGCCCTCCTGGTTACCACCCCTTCCTGATGATCATTCCTGGTTATCCAGGAATATACTAGCCTGCTAGTTTTCTTAGAAACTCTACTACTTAATGAAGACAATGAAGACACTGACACTGGACTCATTCCTTTCTCCCTAGAGAATTTGGACTTTGCACGCATGACCCTACTTCCATTGATGAATCCACTCAACAGATATTGGGGGAGTGCCTCCCATGAGGCAGGCACTATATTAGGCACTGTTTGCTAAACAAGACAGGCATGGCTCCATTCCCAAGGAGCTCACAGTCTAACAGAGAAGTTTGCCATGGCCATCTTTGGATGAGTGGTTTGCTGGACAGTTAAAATGTCACCAAGGGATGCCCTCTCTGCTTTTACATGGCACACAGTGCTGGAGTGAGCAGGAAGCCTCTTGCCTCATGTACCATCTTGGTGTTCTCTGATAGCGACAGATGAAAATAGGTCCACCTATGAACGCTGGTAGGCGTCTTTAGATAAAGGGGCCATCATTACTGAGCCATATCGGAGCAGAAACAAGATTAGAAACAAAATTAATTTCCAAATGAGCTCATGACTTCATCTGCCTTCCAGCCTCACTTAACACACATCTGAATGCCCTGGTTCATTCTGTCAGGCTTGCTGTTTTTCTGGTAGAACTAAAGTTCTATTTTTATGCTCCCATGAAAGTCCACTCCAGTATTTTCATCAGTCTAGCTATTTTATTAGCCAATACAAAGGTCACTGGTAAGATGCTCTGTGGCTGGATAAGGATTTGCAAAGCCTTCCCCCCAATTAACACACCATGGGGATTTTCCCAGGAACTGGAAAGATCAGCTCAAGAAGGGTACCATAGAGTGTAGAAGCTCTCCAGGCACACTGGATCCAGACCTTAGCGCTGGGAAGTGGCCTGGGGTGCCTAAGTCTTCCTTCAGCTATGAAATGGGAATAAATCCCCACAATTTCATGGAATCTATAAAAGATAATATATTTGTAAACTGCAAATCCTGCAATAGTGGGAAAAAATTATTTGGAGAGCCACCAGATGAGTAGTAAAGTCTTTATTGGTCTTGGTTGTGGTTTGACTTTGCACAGTGCCTGGTACTTAGCAGGATGTCAATGAATGGTGGCTAAACGAATGAATGAATGTGTGGAGATGGATAGATGAGTGGATGAATGAATGGATAGATGAATAAATGTATGGGAGGATGAATGGATGAATGAACGAGTGGATGAATGGATGGATGGATGAATGGGAGGATGGATGGATGGATGGATGGATGGATGGGTGGATGGATGGATGGATGGATGAATAATGAATGAGTGAATGAATGAGAGTAGTCATCAGAGACCTCCTACAAGTGAATCTTTTCTCTCTACCTCCTTGTGATCAGAGGAAGGCAATCATCCCAAATTTGGCTTCTGCCTTACAACTGTTTTGTGGCTTTGAACCAGCCAACTAATCTGTTAGTTGCCTTGCTCATAAAAAAATATTAATGACATCTTCTTTGGGGGTTGGTGGTATAGTGGGTGTTGAGAAAATTAATTGGGTGGTGGTAAACAGCTTTGAGATCTCCAGATGAAAGGTGCCGTGGAGGTGAGCTGTTATTAACCTTGTTACCTTGGGTTTCCTCTCCCGGCTTCTGCCTCCTCAAGAGTGGCTCCTCTTAGCCTCCGGGGGACTCCTGGTGCTCCACAAGCAAGTTTTACTTGGAGAAAGAACCTGTCTTTCATTGGACTGACTCTTCCCTGGGGTCATTTGGCAGAAGGCTCCCAGGTGTGAAGGATATAATCCTAGGAACTTGGCTGTCCTGCCTCATTTCCCTCCAGAAGGATTGATTTTCCCAAATGCCAGCCAGGCCATGCAATGCACAGTGGCCTGAAAACAGACTCTCTTTTTCCTCTTCCTGGCATGAAAGAAGAGGGGACCCTGCTAGGTCCTATTTTCAGGGATCTCACCTATTGGCAAGACCCGGCCGTAGAACTAGGGGCCAGGTGTTTACCATCTGGTGTCCAAAGAGATCTGGGATTCAATTATAGCCAGGTCCAGATCATAGCCTTCCTCTTCCCATATGGGGCACCCCGTGTTGAAGGCATGAAATACATGTATCTTTCGGTTTGCATTTCTGAAAGAGGAAATGGAGGCGTTGGAACTAGGGAGATGATTTACCTCCACAAATGTGTGCACTTGGACAAACTACTCAGCCTCCCTGAGGCTGGCTTTGGGGATATAATGCCAATCACACAGGATTGTCGGGAGGATTTCATGAAATGGTACATCTCGAATCCCTGTGGCTTGCTTTCTTTTCTACACCCCTCTTGTCTTCTTCCTCATCTGAGGCTGCTCCTGGGACTTTTTTGCTCCTCATGAGTCCTGCTTTGTTTCCTGTGCTTCCCATCCTAGCAGATACCAAGTTCCCAAATCCAGAAATGGGAACACAAGGCTGATCTCACTGTTGATCCCCATAATCCATCACTGTCCAAGGACAGACCTTCTCATGCTTCTTGGATTCTGTCCCGTTTCTTCTATTTCTACCTGCCTCACCCTGGGCTAGCCCACCATCTTTGTCTCCAGACTATGGCAACAGCTTCTTTGGTGCTTTCATTTTGCCACATTTTGCCTCCTTCTCTGGAGAAGACAGAGAGATCTTACAATATAAATCGCATCAACCTGGTCTCCTACTTTAAGCCCTCCAATGCCTTTCCCATGGGAGAAGATGATTTTGGGGCTCCACATTGCTCCCCCTCTGTCCCTTTGGGTTTTCCCTTTGTCTTCTTCTGCCTCTTCCTTTTCTCCTGTCCCCTTCTCTTTGTTCTTTCTCTTCTCCTCCAATGCTTTCTCTGCTGGTGGGTCTGCCTATCTGCTTATCTCCCTCTCTTTACCCCTCACTCACCTTTCTTATGGCTTTCTCTTCCCTAGATGGACTTGATAGAGAATCTTGTATCTGTCACAACCACCTGTTGGTGTGGGGTGTAAGGACCCCAGGAGAAGAGGCTCTGTGATGCATCCTTCATTGTTGGCATGGCCATGCATTGGGGAACATCATGGAAGCTACCAAGAGCTGGTTTGCCCAGTAGTTCTGATTGGAGAGAGACCTTGGACTACCCCCACCTTCCTCTGTCTGGGGCTCTCCTTTTTGCCCTGAACATGGTGCCTTCAAAAGGCATCTGCTCCCTTAAGAAAATTTCATAACTGGGGACGCCTGGGTGGCTCAGTTGGTTAAGCGGCTGCCTTCGGCTCAGGTCATGATCCCAGAGTCCTGGGATCAAGTCCCACATCGGGCTCCTTGCTCGGCAGGGAGCCTGCTTCTCCCTCTGCCTCTATCTACCACTCTGTCTGCCTGAGCTCGTGCTTTCTCAATCTCTCTCTAAAAAATAAATGAATAAAATATTTAAAAAAAAGAAAGTTTCATAACTTGTCTTTCTTTACCACTGCAGCGCCTTATTCTTTAAGAATGAAAGCTGGTCACATTGTTCCTTGACTGTAAATGTAGATGTTTCTTATGGGGAGAGACTGTATTTCATACATTTTTGTATCTCCGACTGGGACAGCACAACGGCTGAGACATCATTGGAGCTCAATACATGTTTGTTGAATAGGATGAAGTGGAGAAATGATGTCTTCCTGATTGGGGTATTTTAGGCTAAATTCTCTCTGGTTTTTATCCCTCCCTCAATGGATCTGATTACTATATGGCCATAAGGAAACTTGAGACCTCCTTTACTTGGAATAGGAAAATTCTAGCCTGATAAATTGCTTGATTTTCCTGTCCAAGATGTCTAGAACTGTCTTCACAGTTCTATTCAGCTCTCCATTCATGCATCTTATCTTTGGCCCTGAGTAGACTTTTCTGATTGTCCATTCATAACCCCCTCCTGTCTTTAACTTTAAACCTACTGCTTCTTGTTTGCATGTGGGTACTGACTTCTTAGAGTCTTCCCCTTAAAATGATTCCCAAGGTTGAGGACAATAGCAGAGATTTTCTCTCCTCTTATTGCTTCAGACTACCAGTCTCTCAGCATAAAGAGAAGACCTGGCTTCTATTTCTGGCTCTGCCACTAACTTGCCTTGAGCAAATCACTCTTTCTCTACGTTAATTTCCTTGTTAACCTAAAGTTTGGGTTAGATTAGGGTTCTATGAGTTATGGCCCCCAACTTGCTTGTAGAAATAAAGTTTTATTAGCACATAGCCACACCCATTGGTTTACATATGGTCTGTGGTTGCTTTTGCACTGCAAGAGTAGTGAATTGCTTCATTTATTATCTGGTCCCTTATAGAAAAAGTCTGCTGAGCTCTGAGATAGATTTGCTAAGGCCCTTTAGTTTGAACACACCGTGATGTTTAGCTAGTGCTACTAAGCTTTCCTTATTGACATGCATTGTCCCATCATGTGCATGGGATACATGCCACTGGGGTTCCCAGATAGGATTCAGCTGGTCCCTCCCTGCCATCAAGCACTGAAACCCATCCTAGCAAAAACAACCTTTTTGTTTCTCTGCCTCTGCTTCCCGGTGCATCTAGGAGAGAGAGGGGTACTGGTTGGTTCTAGAATGTTGAAACGTGCCCATCTCTGGCTCATTTCTTTAGGCAGAGCCAGCTGGACGGTAATAATACCGCTTTGCCGGTTTATAATCCCTTATGTGAAATTCCAAAATCCATAATTCTCTGAGAATAGATGTTTTTTTCATAAATCATGTGATAGCCATAACGAACCCAAGCAGCCATGAGATTATTGATAGGCTTTTTAAAAAAACCAACTTAATGTGATTTTTAAGCTGCAGAAGTAGGAATGTGTTTAATCCTGGGTGCAGTCCTGGGGGCTGGGTCTGCCCTGTTCTGTTTAAAAAGTTTGGAAATTTCTGAATTCTGAGACACATCTGGCCCTGGGGTTTTGGATTAGGGATTGCGGACCCGTGTTGATATTTGTGGTTACCTCTTATTTATGGCACACATTTAAAAGTGCGTAAAGTGAGTTAATTTAAACAAACAAACAAACACCCAGTAGTTCATAATGAGGGGTGTTGAGATCTGGCTTAAATGTGGCATGGTATAAGTTCAGGAAAACCTGTCCTGCGGGGTATTTTCTATCCTCTTAATGACCCCTTGGCTCTCTCTTCTCCGTCTCTCTCTGACTCTGCTCCTTGATCACCAAGCCCTTCTCTGGGTGCCTCCAAACCTAGAGCATCTCTTCGTGATGGTTAGTTAATGAGCAATCCTGTCCTACCCATAAAACAAGATGTGGCGCCAAGAGCTCATTTGACATTGCCGACACTTCCCGAGACCAATGTTGAGGTCACCCAGGACCCTGGCAGGATGGAGTTTGGTTGCAGGGGCAGGCTGCGGTGGGGGGCAGGGATGGGGACTCTCAGAGGTCAGCGTCCTGGGGATGGTTCGTGATGGGGATGGGTGAGGCCCGTGGCTTCGGGGCCAGACTTAGCAGAGGGCTATGTTCCGAAAAGGGGCTGCTTCCACCCTTTCAGAGGGCAATATCCCTGGCTTTAAGTACTTCTTAAAACACCAAACACATTAGCTCCCACAAATGAGAGAGATTTAAACCTAAACCCGGTTACAGCCAAGAGTGTCTAGGCGGCCAAGGTGCTGTAAAGAAATGATGTTATTATGTCCAAGGGATGCCATTAAAACTCTGTTTACAAACCGAATGTGCCAGAGAATGGGTCAGGGAAAGAATTATTAGCGAGAAGCTATTTGATCTCTTTTATGATCCGGTGACTCATAACGTTAGCTCCATGCTCTCGAAGGTGAATAATGAAAACCTCAAGCCTGTTGATTTATAAACAGGCCCAGAATTCCCTGTTCTTTAACCTCAGATGCCCTCGTAAGTGTGACTTACCCTAAATCAAATGTGACATCAGATGCCACTGGGCCTCTCCCTCCTCCCGAGAGGTAATTGAGGGGGTGATTGGCGTATAGGATGCATAAAATCCCGTTCCAGATGATGGATAGCTGTGGGAAGGGTCAATGGCCGGGACTCAGAGACACAGCTTTGTTTCTGCATGCCCCTTATCTTCAGGGCTCTTGAGGCTCTAAAGATGTCCTTGTTCTGGCCCCCGGCTTCCTGGCAGACCAAGGAGAGGGAGTCTCAGGAGGTGGACATCACACTTCGCCCTAATGGCCACTGTTTGGACCCCCATAGAGAGGTTATGAGGAACAGCACCAACCAGGGGTTTTCATTCAAACTTCCCCCATTACTGAATAACAACCTCAGTTGCGGGGGATGGAGAAAGCCCGGGGTCCGAGGGAAGCAGCCGTGGGGGTGGGGTGGGGGGGTTGGTGACAGTGACTCTCCAGTTACTTGTGGGTTTCCATTCTGTGTCTTGGTTTTGAAGCAGTCCCCCAAAGTCTCCCGGGGGAAGGATTTCTCCTTTTCTTTCCTCACTTCTTTTCATTCTTTTATTCCCTCTGGTTTCCTTTTGTCTCCCTTTCTCCCCATTCACAGAAAATCTTCAGCTATCAACAGCTTAGTGTCACGGGAGGGGTGGTAGCTAACAGCACCTTGTTCTTACCGGGGGTTTCTCCTGTGCCACCATGTTCCTTTCATCTTCAGAGCAAACCTGGTGGTAGGTTCTACTTGGTCCCCCCTTTTATAGGTAAGCAAACTGCAGTCCAGAGATAAGGAACTTGCCTGAGTCATGCAGGGGTTACTGGAAGAGCTGGGACATGAACGTCCCTCCTCTGATCTCTTCAGCACTATCTTCAGCAGCCCCTCCAGATACTTGGAATAGAGTGAGATGAGTTGAGGATTTGGAGACCGTGAGGCTTTGGGTACAACAGTGGCAGACTCCCTACAAAAGAAGAACTTTGCTGGAATGTTGGCCTGGGGAACATTCCCAGGTGGAGACATTGCTTAGATTTGGAGTCACCATCCGAGTGGCTGGAGTACCCTCCCCGCCCCCCGCCTTCTGCAACTCCTGTCCCCCATCATCTTAGTTGCTGACAGTTTCTTTCAAAATTGATGTTTTGTGTACCGTGTCCTCATGTTTGGAAGAGCAGGGCAGCGGCCATGAAATCAGGCAGCACAGAGCTGGTAAGCAAAGAAGGTGTGTGCTTCTGTGGACAGTAGGCGGAGGGCACATGTGGCTGTCCCTGAGCTGCTTTATAGGTCCCGTCTTTGCGC
>RCUC01119506.1:0-22180 GCA_003697995.1 Taxidea taxus jeffersonii | reverse complement strand
GGGTAGGAGACAGGATCTCTCCGGTGTTGAGCAGGGGTTAGAGGCTTTTGGGGGGATTTGGGACAACAGCTGCTTACCAGTCAGATTGGAAGCCTCTCCCTATTTTGACGACTTTGTGAATTCACCAACGCTGAGTGTGGGCCCTGACTGGACCACAGTAAATACCCTTCCCGTCTGCAGGAAGGAACCAGACCGCTGGCCACTGCCCAGGATCACATTTTGGTTTTATTTGCAAACTGAGGAACAGCCTCTTGTAAAGGTCCTAACATCGACTTTGAAATCAGGCAGTTCTGAGTGTAAATGCCAACTCAGACACTAACTTGCTGCATGTCTTTGGGCAAGCCTTTTGCTCTCTGTAAATCTCAGTTTCTTTATCTGTGAAATGGGGATAACCATACAGTTCATCTCACTGGGTTGTTACAAGGCTCAAATGAGAAAACGCATGTCAGGCGCAGCCCTGGCCTCTGGTAAGCCCCCCACAAATGGGAGCCCTCAGCAATAAGGGCGATGATGCTTATTACCAAAAAGACCATGGGTTACTTCAGCCTTCTTTTGAGGAAGACAATACAGTTTGGGGATTTTCTATGCACAAAATCCAGCTTTTTTCCTGGACATTGTCAGACATTAATTAGAACAGTGAAACTGGGAACATATCATGAGAAATATAACCCGGAGCAGCTTCCAGTTGCCGACGGATGCGTTTCTGCCACCCGCCATTCTGTGCAAGTGTCTCAGGACTCGTACTGGGATATCTCGGCGGAAGTACATTCAGCCAATCAGAATTTAGCAACGCCCTCTCCCTGGACAGAACATCCAATTAAAGTCAGCCAAGCCCCAAGCTCTGCTTAGCAACCAATCAGAACTCAGTAATTATTTAGCATCCAGATCGTCAGCTGTTACCCAGTGAGGACCCAACAATGTCCTGGTCCCGTGCAGATTGCTCAGTAAGAACCTCGCTCTGTCTCAGGCTGGCCAGTCGAGCACACTGAGCTGTTGGTCTGTTGGTTTGAGCTCCACCAGAGCCGAGTTATTATGGTGAATTAAGAGAGCTCTTTAAAAGACTCAGAGGCAGTATAAAACAGCAAATCATAGTCAAATTTGAAGTAAATTTAAATTAAGACTAACATTATTTATGTTGTTTATAAGAAATATTACTTGTTTTATTATTTTGTTAAGAAAAACTGTTGGTAAATGGCGGGGCTTGCTGTGGGAAGGTCTCTGGAAAAGACATGACCAGAATAGTAAATTGGAAACATGCTGTCAGATGACAAAAATAGTCACTTCTCCTCATGGGTGACTTTCACGGAGGCCCTCACCAGCCAGGAGCTGCCTCTGTCGCACGGGTGGCTTTGACCAGTACCTTCTTAGTAAAAATGGCCTTGGCTGCTGGTGAATGGGCTGGCTGCCCACTGCCCACCAGTCAGTCCAGGGAGGCCTGCGTTTCCTGTCCAGAACAGTACCGCCTCTGACCCAGTCTCCTGGAAATGGGGGCCGGGCTGCCCAGCGTTGCCACCCACTGGCCAGAGTGATCTGTTGGGGTGATTCCCAGAGGAGGCGTATGCATAGCATGCTCCTGGCTAATGGACCCAGCATGCTTATCCTTGCCCAGATGGGGCCTGGTTAATTACTGACCAGAGAAAGAAGGTGACTGAATCCTGGGTGTAAACACCTGCCTTTCAACAATCCAGGACCCTTGCAGCCTGGAGGCCGGTTTCTGGGTCCGCCCTACAAAGAGGTGCATTCACTACTATAGAAGGAGGGAGTTGGTTCAGTTCTCTGGAGGGTTCGTTCAAACCCTGGGATGGAAGCCCTGGGGAGTCCCGGGTTTTTTTCTGTGGGCTAGGATGAGAAGCTGCGCCTGCCCATCTCGGTGGGCTTGAGATGTGATCCAGCTGCTGGGGCAGAGGGTTGAGTGCTTGGGCAGTGAACAAGGGGCAACATGGGTGGCTGAGCCCTCTCTGTGCTTGCAAGGCTCCCTGGATAAGTCACTTTCCCTCTTTGACCTCAGTTAGATGTAGATGCTGGAGGATGTGATTGCCAGGGTCCCTCAGTCTGCTTCTCAGCCCTGCCCTCCCTGTCTCGCACTGCCCAGTTCCTTTCTCTGTCCCTCTGTCTCTGTCCCTCCAGTAGTCTCTCCCTCAACCAGACCGATGTCTGCCCTGACTTCTGAACACAGTATGTGCAAGTTCCTATTCCCGTCTCAGCTTCATCCACTTTTGCTAGGATGTGTGCACTAGACTCTCAGTTGTCTTCCCACTTTCACCCTGTTACACCCCAATTTTTCTTCTTATAATAGCCAGAGTGCCTTTTTAAAATACTCCTTCTGTCATTATCCTCACCTCTCCCCCGAAAAATCCCTTTAAGGTCACACTGCCCTTAGGATAGAGACAGGATCCTTCCCATGCCCTATAGGGCCTCACAGGATCTGGCCTCTGCCTACCTTGCCTGCTCCTTCTGTGCATGTTCTCTCCTCAATCTCTGCAGCCACATCAATTCTCTTTGGGTTCCCTGCATTCTCTGTGTTCTTTCTCACCTCAGGACCTTTGCACGAGCTGTTTCCTCTACCTGGAATGCCCTTTCCAGCCCTCATTCCACACCTTCACCTATTTAACTCCTGCTTATTCTTTCTCTCTCAACCCAAGTGGCCCTTCCTCAGGGAAACCCGCCTTGACCCATCTCCAGACTAGGCTCTCAGAGGATGCCAACGCCCCCCCCCCCCCGACCAGTGCACTCCTCGATACTGGTGAGTGCACATTTATGTGATTATCCTTCTCCTTGGGAGCAAGGGCCACTCCCATGCTCCCACCTCAAAGCCCAGCACAATGTCTGGTCAGACACTTAGTAGAGATTTGTTGATTTTTTTTTTAATTTAACACATACTTGTTCATAAAATGTTGACCCATATAATATGTTCTTGTTTGACCCTCCTTGTGACCTTGCAAAGTAAGCAGGGCATGGAGTATCATAATCCTTTTATAGTGGAGGAAACTGAGACTTTGAGGAGCAAGTTGCTTTGTCTAAGATTATTGAGTAAGGGAAAAACCAGGGTGTACGACTCAAACCCAGCTCTCCCACCTACACTTTTCACACCTGACCACTTTCTCCTGGGACCCCAACCCTTCCTTTACCGTCTGTTGAAAACTATTTTTCTATCATTTGTTGTTTTGTATCTACGGCTAAATCTTCCATCTGACCTTCTATGGTTCTGGAAATAAGGGTCACAGGCAAGGTTAAAGGTAGACAGGACCTTGCAGGTGAGGGTCAGGTCCTTGGGTACACAGGAGAGAACAGGAGTCCAGAGTGGTCCCCTGCAAAGCAACTTATCCCCGAGGAACAAAAGGATCCTGAGCACCGGTCGTGTGTTGGCCACTGTTCTCAGTGTTGAGCACACAGCGGGGGAAAAAGATTCAGTCCAAATTCTACCGGGGAAAGATAATAAATAAATCTGACAATTTCCGAATATGGTATGTCTTAACAAAGAAAAAATAAGGGAAAAGGGATAGAGAGTGATTGTCCACGGTGGTCATAGAGGGCCTCTCTGAGGAGACGACATTTGAACTGAGACCTGGATGATGGGAAGGAGGGACTCGCAGGATGTTCTCAGGAGTAGAACATTCCAGGAAGAGGAGACAGTTTACACAGAAGGCCCAGACAGCAGGCCTAAGTGCCTAGTGCATGGAGGAGAGGGGAGCAGCGACCAGTCACAGGGGATCTTGAGGTCACGGTGAGAAAAGTGACTTTTAGTCCTCATGTGATGGGAAGCCAGCTGGAAGTTCTGAGTGCAAGCTGATGCACTTTCATAAAATACCGCTGTGTCCACCACGTGTAGATGGACTGTGGCAGGGTGGGCAGGCGGCTGGTGAGAAGCAGTTGGTCATGCGGCCCAGGCTGCAGGGTGGTGAGAAGTGATAGGGTGGGGTGAATCTTGACTGCAGACCCACAGGATGTGCTGAAGGGGCATGAGGGATATAGAGGAAGCCAGGATGACTCCTGGGTTTGGGATCTGGGCAATATTTATTTATTTATTTATTGGGGGGCGGGGGACTGCCAGTGCACATGAGGTGGGGGGAGGAGCAGAGGGAGAAGGAGAGAGAGAATCTTTAGCAGGCTCCATCTCACAACCCTGAGATCATGATCTGAGCCAAAATCAAGGGTCTGACACTTAACCCACTGAGCCACCCAGGTGCCCCGGATTTGAGCAACTTTTAATGGGCTGGGGAGCCTGGGGGTGAGCTGGGATGGGGGGTGATGATCAGGGTTAAGTATGGGGACATATTAAGTTTGAGATGTCAACGAGACATCCCAGTAGCCCAATGGAGTGGACAAGTGGATTTAGGAAGCCTGGGGTGGGGGTCATCAGTGTAGAAATGCGACCAAAGAGGTCACCTGCCTCCTGCCTCCCATGCTCTTCCCGCCATCTGTCTCTCCGTCCCGCTCTTTCTTGCTGCCTCGGTGGCTCCCCCCTGGGAGCAGGCTGCAGAGGCGGGCCTCTGGAGTGATACTGAGCCCTGCCCTCCACTTTCTCCGCCCACCCCTGGCCCCATTCCCTCTGCAAACAGCCCCAGGCCTCCCAGGCCGCTGTATTTCAGAAAAGCGTTCCAGTTTGGCAAAGCAAATATAGCCGAGGAGAAAGGCAACACCTTGCAAAATAGCACCAGGCCCCCAAAGGAGATTTTCTTGGCCTTGCCTTTAACTTTCTCAGCTGGCCGCAAGCCAAGAATGTGTCCTGTATTTTCTTCCTTGGTCCCTCCCCACCCGCCCACCCCATCCCTGGTGTCTGCAGTTCCCAGAGTGTTAATCTCCCATCGCAGGAGTGGGAGACCTCAGAAATGGCCCCGGGGGTGCACAGCCAGGCACAGCTGGCCTGGGCCATCCTCCTCCCTCCCACCGAGCCCTGGGCTTCCAGTGGAATGGTGAGAAAGAGTGTGGGCTCTGGAGCGGAACCCCCAGGATGGGAGTCCTAGCTTGGCAGCTGTGTGACCTCAGGCAAGTTACTTCCCTCTCTGTGCCTCAGTCTCCTAGGATGGTAAGAGTAATGAGTTACTCATATGTGTAAGGGTTAGAGGGGTGTTTGGATATAGTCAGCGCTCAATAAGTGATTCTGAGTAGGTTGATTTTCCTGGGCTTGGTCAAGATAAAGAACACAGGTCCCGGAGGGGCACCGCCGGCCTTCAGGTGCCAGCGCCAGGAATTGTCACTTCACCCCTGGGTGCCTCGGCTTTCTCTGTAGCAGAACCATCCTTGCAAACTTGTCAGGCTCATGGAGGGGCTACGGTGCGGCCCTTACCAACACCTGGCATGGGGGTCTGCATGCTCTGTGGCTGCGGACTGGGGGGGAAGCAGGGCGCTTCCGTCCCCAGCTCCTCACATTCAGTGCAGGCCCCTCACCTCCACGGGCCAGGCTGTGATTCACTCCCTGGCAGGGTTCCTGCTGACGCTGGGAATGCCACCAGGATGGCCCCACGGAATGAGAGCCTCACTTCCGTGGCTTAGCACGCTGCCATCATTGGAACACCGCTAGTGCGGGAAGGCTTCACCATGTGGTCTTCGGTCATGTGAGGACCTCGGCGCGAAGATGTTTATGAGCTGTTTTCCTGAGGGGGATATAGGAAGGCAAAGCGTGCTTTCCCATCATGCCTCTCTTCCAGGCTCAGACCCACAGGCCGTGCTGGTGCCTGAGGCAAGGGCTTCTGTACCCGGCCTGCCAGCCTGGCGCCACCCACCTCTCACCACACAAGTCCTGCACAACCCTGAGGCCCACCTGGACTTCTTGGGCTTTCTGGCCCCAGGGCCTTTGCTCACTCTAGTTCCGTCACCAGAGTCAAATCCCTCTCCCTTGTCCCCGTTCAAACTGCTCCTTGCCTCTCTCCGATAGTCTCTGAGTTTCTGAGCCTTGGCACACCCGACATGGGGGGCAGAAGGTTTCTTTGTGGTAGAGATAATCCTGCATGTTGCAGGCTGTTCATCAGCACCCTTGGCTTCTAATCACTAGAAGCCAGTGGTGTCTCCCCACCTGTGACAACCAAAAACGCCTCCAGATGTCACTAAATGTCCCCCAGGGTGTTGAAGGGTTGAGGCTCCCTGCTCAGCGGGGAAGCTGCTTCCCCCCCGCCCCCGCCTGCCTCTCTGCCTACTTGTGATCTCTGTCTGTCAAATAAGTAAATAAAATCTTAAAAATAAAATAAAATAAAATAAAACCATCCCAGTAATAGGTGTCTGAGAAATTGAAGCTAAAATTCTGGTGACAGCAATGCCATTTGACTTGGGCTATATTCCTCCTCCCAGGCTCCTCTTTTCCGGGAACAGCGCCCCTGTCTTTACCCCCACTTCAAGCGGGCCCCAAACTCTGGAGTCGTCTTTGATTTTGACAGCCCACACTACTCATCGGCAAATGCTTTTGGTACCTCCCAAACCGCCCCAAAGATGCCCTTCTACCCACTTCCACTCTGTGCCCCAAATTCCCCTGTGCACCCTACAGTAGCCTCCTCCTTCCCTGGTCTCCCCATTCCGCCCCTCCTGGTCTAGAATCCATGGTCCACACGGCAGCTGGAGGGGTCTCCTTGCAACAGACTCAGTCAAACTTGGAGTCAGTCATAGTCGCTGCCCCAGCCCTGCCCCTCCCCAACCTTGCCCAGCGGGCCCCATCTGCACAGCCTCTTCCTCAAAGTTGTGACCACCTTGCCACTGGTGAGCAAGGTCACAGGTGAGCCTCAGCGCTCACCTGGCGGGTGTCTCCACTTTAGTCACATTCTTGCTCCCGTGGGGTCCTCGTGGGTGGGTGGGCCTTGCCCCACTGCCCCCTACAGCATCCTCCCCAACCCCTGTTACTCTCAGCCCCTTTATCCCACTTTATTCTTCCGTGGCCTTTATCATGATCGAAACTCTGCTCTTTATTTGTTTACAGTCTTGCCTTATTCATAGCCTTCCCCAACCAGAATGGTCAGCTTCTTGGGAGAGGGGCCTGGTCCTGCCGGCTGCGCGTCCTCACGGCCACAGACTGGCTTCCCGTAAATGCTTGGTGAATATGGAAATCCAGCAGCAAGGGATCGTCCATCTTTAAAACACAGTTCAAATGTCATTCAGCCCCCCTCCTTTCCCCAGATGGAAGCCCTCTTTCCCTCCTCTGGGTGTCCGAAGTATCTGTATCTCTCTCCCTGGCTGAGTCCCTTGGCCCTGATTTTCCCAGCTCCGCAGTGAGCTCCAAGAGAGCGGTGGCCCGAGCCCACTTATTTCTGTGTTCTGCACAGAGCTTGGCACAAGGAAGGTTCTGCATAAATACAGAGAGGGACCGTGGGTGCCTCAGGAGGGCTCAGAAGTGCCCTGTGGTTTGCTGATCATTTCAGAAGCTTGGCAGGCAAATGTCACATACCCTGCTACGGCAGATTAAGAGACAGCAGCAAATTCTGCAACATTACGGAGAGGCAGGGCTTAAGTCCCCTGGAACCTGGGTGGGCCCACGACAGCTCTGACCAACAGACTAGGGCAGAAGTGATGCCCTTCCAGGTCCTGGGTCAGGCCTTGAGAGCCTGTCGCTTCTACATGTTGTCACGGGGAGCCTGGAGCTGCCACGGTGGGTGCAGGGCAGCTCTTATGACATTGGCTGGAGAAATCCAGCACGGAGGCCTGGAGACCCTGAGACCCCGAGGAGGGGGAGTGCCGCCCAGCTGAGCCCAGCCTCACCGCCACCCCCACAGAACTGCCTGGAATGCGGGTGAACCTTCAAAGGAGCCCAGCCAAGCTCAGCAATGTGAGGCAGGCATCTAGAGCGACATTGTTGGCCCACTGACCCCTGCCCGGATGCCCAGCCCACAGGAGCAGGGGATGCAATGAAATGTTTGTTTTAAACCACCAGCTTTGTAATCAGTTATCAGGACACATGTCAGCTCCGTGGAAGGCAACTGCCCGCGCAAGAGTCTGAAGCTGTGACAGGTGAGAAGGTTCTGGGATCTGTGAGTGAGGTCTGGGTCTGCCATCAGTATCAGAGGGGAGACGGGGCATTACCTGGGGCTGCCCTTGACACAGTCCCAGCAAATTGTGCCAAATACAGTAGGACGTGATCTGATTTAGTCCTCATGGATAGGGCTTAGCCTCCCTATTCTATAGATGAAGAGACTGAGGAACAGAGCGATTATAAAGCTTGCCCAAAGTTACTCAGCTCATAGTAGGCAGAGTAGGTTCTGTGGTTTCAGAGTCCACTCTTTTCCCACTCAACAAGGCAAGAACACAAAACTCTTCCCCGGCAGAGGCGTTCAAACCTCCCTTCCATCCTGATCGATTGCTGACTCCTCACCCTGCCTTCTGTTTTTTTGCCAACCCTCAGCCCTCATGGCCAGGCCTTGGCTCTGGGGCTGGAGACAGCTGGCATGGGGCCAGCATCCCCAGGGCCCCGGATCTGCTGGGTTTCCCCTCTGTCATGGGAGGCTGGCACTTAGGTATCTCTCAAGGGTGGAACCAGGTGCATTTGTAAAGGGCTTAACCAAATACCCATTTCAGAGCTCCGAGAGCCCAACAAAGCCAAGCGCTCCATGCAAGGTTCTTAGAGCTGGGCCACACTTTCTTGGGGGAGTCGGAAGCCTTGGATGGGAAGGGGGGTGGTGCTGGGGCTGCGAGCTCAGGCCCTGCTCCACCCTTTCCTGGGCGTGTGATCTCCATCAAGGGACTTAGTTTTTTCATTTGTCCAGTGAGGAGTATTAAACCTCCCTTGCATGGTAATTTTGAAGATAAAAGGATTTAGTGTTAGTGAAATTCTAGAACAATGCTTGGCATGCACTGGGGCTTATTAAATATTTCTTGATGAATTAATGAAATGTTGGATAACTCTTCATGACCTGGAGGGATGTGCTCAGGTCTGGATCCCATGCCGGCCAGCTCTTAGTCCTTCCTGTGCTTGGCATACAGTAGGCGCCTAATATGTATTTGCTGAAAAAAATTGTTCTAAGTCCAACCTCAGGTAGTCATTTCTGGGGACAATAAAAAATGATATAATACATTCCAAAGCAGACAGAATTTATTCAGGTGATGGTAATCCTTCTGCTCTTCAGACCCCATATCAGGCAGTCTTATCTGTGAACCAGGAAGTAAGTAAAAATAAAAAGGCCTCTGGACACACGGAATAGGCAATATAAAGTTCATACACCAATACCTATGACTTTTCTCCCGGAAGTACCCTCTGATCCTCATTTTTAACCTCATTACTCTTGGTTTACAAACAAATCCAACAGGCATCTCATGGTGGTTTCAAGCCCATCCCAGACTGGAGATGGGGAGGTGCTCAGGCAGGAATGATTTCAATGGGAAATTTGGCTTCACATCCATAAAATAGGAATGATAACAAAATTCAGTACAACCCCATGGTAATGTGAATTCTAGTGAACCAGCATGGGCAATGGGCTCCTGGTCCCCCAGAAGTTAAGACCAGCTAGCCTTGTGGGCTGCTCTAACTTTGCAACACACACTCCTGCATTTTGTGGGATTGGAATCTTCAGGTTCCACTTCCGCTGTATGGCGGGTTTTAGCGAGCTGTTACTTTCAGAGGACTTCATGTAAGCCAGGAGTTTCTGTGCACTTCCTCACTTGATCCCCACAACCAGCCCATGAGATGGGTGTTATTATCCCCTTCTGGACACTTCTCAGCCTTGGCACTGTTGACATTTGGGGGCAGATCACTCTTGTGCGCTGTGGGAGGTAAACTGTCTCCCTGGCCCCTAACGGTTGGATGCTGGGAACACCCCCACATCTGAGTTGTGACAAACACAAATGTCTCCAGACAATGGCCGATGCCCAGACCTGAACCACCCCCAGTTGAGAACCTCTGTTAGAAGCCTAGAAACTGAGGGTCGCAGACAGTGAGGGTTGTCCAAAGTCATACAACTTGGGAGTGCTGAGCCAGGATTTGTGCCCAAGTCTATGAGCTCTGGGCTCCTAAGATGATGCCCCACAGAGACTGTTGTGAGGCTCAAATAGGATTATGGTCTGGAATAAAGGTCACAACTTGCTGTTCTGAAGCCTCTAGTGAGGGCCCCTTGAGGATGACCTTTGTTCTTGGGGATAAATTCGCCTGAACTGCACCCTTCACCTTCCTGACCCGTTCCCCTTCTGCCTTTCCTTGAGGGTTTCTTCCCAGTATCCTCTCCACAAGGTGGAGGTAGCAAGGAAGGGCCCTATCTGGGACCCTGGATTCCATTTTTGATAGGCTCCTGGTTACTTCAAAGAGTCATTTCCTAGGAAGAAGTAACACTGCCCCTACTTTCCCCCGATCTGGGTTGATCGGGTTATTACCTGAGCTGGTTGCCTTGTCGAGGGCACAAGTCAAGGATGGCCGTTAGGTTGGATGGAGCCCAACAACCCCAGTGAATTTGGTGGGGCACTGTGTTGAGAAGGATTCTGAGATCATATCTGGGATTAGTGGGGAAGAGCATTGTGCTGGACAGTAGGCACAAGGGGTCAGGGTGTACTGAGCCATTTCTGTCCCTGTCTTAGGCCTAGAGGGAGCTGATTCTCCCAGGCATGTCCTGGATCAGGAAGACAGGCTCTAGAAGGCAGGCCTCTGACAAAAGGATGGAGCACCTTTGTCCCTCTGAGCCTCATTCCCTGTGATGGGGATGTGCAGGAGTCTGGGCGTTCTAGGTGGGGGGTTTTCTTGGGGGAGGCGGGTAGAGAGGGCACCTCTTGTACACAGAGGTAGACAGGGAGCTGGGCATTTGCTGAGCTCACTGGATTGAGTGCTGAGGGTGTGTGGCATGTGACACCAAAAACTTAGCCATATGACCGTCTGTGCTTCTTTCCCTCGTATCTTCCCTGGCCTTAGTAGTGTCTTGTTTAGAGAGTCTCAGCTGTACTCTGGGGAATGAAGGTCAAAACTCCAAGGTCAAACTTGAAGCAGACTACTGAAGGGAGCACTGTGCTCCTCTCCCCAGGACAGCAGGGATCAGTGGGAGGCCCCCAAAGAGAAGGCAGATCTCAAAGGACAAGGTTTGGAACTGCCCCACCCTGCTGCTCTCTTTGGAGGCTGTGGCTTTGGATAACAGATTCCTTATAACACACTTGTATTTTT
Source organism: Taxidea taxus jeffersonii (assembly GCA_003697995.1). Classification (NCBI taxonomy): domain Eukaryota; kingdom Metazoa; phylum Chordata; class Mammalia; order Carnivora; family Mustelidae; genus Taxidea; species Taxidea taxus. The sequence goes on along the minus strand of RCUC01119506.1, from coordinate 11,127 downwards.
CCCTATAATGACAGATTGCTTATAAACAGATGACAGATTCCTTATAAGACACTGCTCCCCAAGGCTAGGGGCTGGCTCAGGTCTTGAGTTGGAGGGATCTGGGAAGAATGAACCAACTGAGCCACCCCGGTGCCCCTTAGAGTCAGATCTTTTATTCTAAACTGTGAAATGATAAATTTTCAAAACAGTGGAAAGCATGAACTTTTCTGGATGTGAATTAATTCATTCAATAAATATTTATTGAGCACATCTGTATGACTGGTACTGTATCAGAACAGACAGAAATCCTGGCCTTCATGTAGGTGACACTGGTGAGAGAGACAGCAAGGAGCAAGAAAGAAAAGGGGAGGACATGCTAGACAGTGATAAGTGTTAAGGAGGAAAAATAAAGTGGGGAAGAATAGGGGAAGGGGGAAGTAAAATTTTAAATAGGATGGCGGTTGGAGATGAGAAGGTGAATACTGAGTCCAGCATTGAAAGAAATGAGGGTGCCAGGCACAGGTGATCAAGGAAGAGCATTCCAGGCTGAGCGGACAGCAAGTGCAAAGGCCCTGAGGTGGGGACTTGTGTGCTTATTATGAAGAATTTCTAGGAGCAGAAGCAGCATGATGAGGGGAGAGGGGGAGGAGAGTGGTACCAAGAAGTGACAAGCCCAGGCTGTGTAGGATATACAGGGCATGGTAACGAATCTGAATTTTCCTCTCAGAGGCCATGCCACATGATGTTAATGGTGGTTTTCTCTGGAGAGTAGAATTTTAAATCATTTGTCTTTACTTTTTTTGTTGTATGTTTGTGTGTTTGCTTGTTAATACAATGAAGATATATTGCTTTTAGAATAAGAAAAAGGCCACATATCTTTCTAGCTTTAAAAATATATGCTTTTTGCTGAGTTTTGCATTCCTTCCTGCCCCCTATATTTTAAGGCAATTCTTAAGCACATCACAACATTGGATTGGGCTTGTCTTTTGGAAGATTTTTTCCTAGAAGTAAAAAGCACCTGAAAACTTTTATGGAATGAAGGGGGTAAAAAAAAAAAATCATCATATTGAAAACACAAAGTAGAATACGTTTATGTAGTTGGAAATAATGTGTTCTTTCATGCCAGTGATTGCGGACATTGCCAGTGGAAGGAACACTGAGCAGGGTGTGGGGTGCTGGCGACAGCGGGGGCGGGGGGGCAGGCAGCGTGAAGGGCATGGCTAGAAGCCTACTGTCCCCTGCCGCCTCTGTCCCTGTGCTAGGTCTCATAACCACCTGGGCTCAGTGTTGTCATCTATAAAAGGGAATAGTAATTATGCCCATGTTAGCGCAGGAAATGAGCTGTTCAAGGCACGTTAAACAAGAGAGATTTAACACGGGGAATTAGAAGCTTACAGAATCACTGGAAGAGAACCAGCTCTAGGCTGGGTCTCTGGCCTAGAGCTGTCCAGGCGCCACTGAAGAGGTGCTACAACTCTGAGGCCAGGCTCAAGACACACCCTAACTGCTAATCACAGCTCAGGAAGGCACATCCAGAAGCCACCATTGCAACTTCCTCTTGGCACCTGTGTATAAAGGGCACCAGAATCTGCTGCAGAAAAATGTCCTGTTTCCCTGCCCTTGCTGGGCAGCAGAACAACTAAAAAGGAAAAGGTTGTGTGCAGGGGGGGGGGGGCGGGGGGAAGGTTGGGGTGGGGAGTTCTGCCTCTCCTCCACTTACAAACATCTCACTAGGGCATCTAATTGGCAGAATAACTCCAAGCCAGAACCCTAGGTGCAAGGGAGTCTGGGAAATGTAGTTTTTCACTTTCTAACATTCTTACCAAGATAGTCTGGGTCCTTGCGGAGCAGAAGCAGGGGCAGAATTAAACATGCAAGGATCTTACTAGGGGAGCTACCTGAGTGAGAGAAAATAGGTAAGGAGCCAGGCAAGACTGGGAGACTGCAAAGCAAGTCTGATTCCAAGTGTGGGGGAAATGGAGAGAAGGTTGCATGGGAGCATCCAAGGAAGTTTTCGCAAAGTCAACGTCAATAAAATACTCTGTGTCGGGTGCACCTGGGTGGCTCAGCGGGTTAAGCTTCTGCCTTCAGCTCAGGTCATGATCTCCAGGTCCTGGGATTGAGCCCCACATTGGCTCCCTGCTCAGCGGAGAGTCTGCTTCTCCCTCTCCCTCTGCCTCTCCCCATGCTTGTGCTCTCTCTCTCTCTCTCAAATTAATAAATAAAATCTTTTTTCAAAATAAACAAAAATGAAAAAAATAAATAAAAAACAGAAATAATGTTTTCCAAATAAGAAAAAATACGTAGCCAGAAGAGTGATGTTGTTTTCAGATTTTTGCAGACCTCTTCAGTGTCTGTCTTCTTGTGAACACGACTGCATTCAACCTATTGCAACACCACATGTCTGGACCATCTGGAAAACTCCAGAGCATGAGTTTTGTCAGAGAACGAGAATGAAAAAGACAAAGAATGTCTCAATACTATTAGGAAAACTGTTTTGACCTGTGAACCCCCCAAGGTGTCTCTGGGACCCCAGGGAATCCACCTGTGGAGAATGGTTGCTGTCGGAAGACCCTCCCAGACTATTTCCAGAAACAATTGTTGTGTTTTGGGTGTGAACACATCTGGCCCCACTGTCCCCCGTGGGAGGGCAGCTGGGGGTTGGGGGGAAGGGAGGAATTGGTGAAAAGACAAATGTGGTGCCTGAGCCCACCCCCCCTTCTCCTCACTCCCTGCTTCTGAGCCTACCCCCTCTTCTCCTCACTCCCGGGCTCACTCTGTCAGCCTCTACACAAACGTGACAATTTCTAAGGACAGATCTCACATTTCACCTCCGTGAGAAAACAACAGGCCAGACAAGTGGGAATAAAAGGAAAGAGGAGAAAGGGTGGGGGGAGGTGGGCTTCACTGGCTGTTCTGAGAGGGAGGAGGGGGTGCCCCTGGTTGCTTCGGGGTCCTGCGGCCCTGGGTATGCATGGATGACCCACACCTTGGCCTTGCCCACGAGCCCAGCCCTGGCAGCAGCAAGCAAGGTGGTCTGCCTGGTCTCTGAGTCACCTGCCTGAGTTTCACAGGGTGAGATAGGCAAATTTTCTCCAAGGAGCAAGGGAGCCCCAGCCTCTGAGGCCCAGGAGGGGCAAGCCAGGGTGTTGCCACTTCTCTCAGAAAGAGCCTTGAATCCAGGTCAGGGAGCCAGCCACTCAGGGGCCTGACTCCCTGCATCCCCCTCTGGGTGAGCCCTTCCTTGTCCCCACAGCCCGAAACAGGTGGAGAGTTCCAGCTGCCACTCCATGGCGGCTGAGGAAACAGGAGCACAGGGCATTTATGGAGCACCTGCTGTGTGCAACAGGTTCTGAGCTAATACCTTGCAGTGCATTTTCCATTTAACCCCTGCCACAAGCTGCGCCATGGGGATTGTTACTAACCCCCTTTATCCGTGTGGACAGTAAGGCCTGAGGAGGAAATGACTTATTTATGTTTCAGGGAGACTAGAATTGGAATTGAGTCTTGGTTGGTTGGGATCGGCAGCCCAGACTCATAACTTTTCTCCTATAAATTGTTGTGCTAAGAGTCAGGCGTTTACTAATGTACCAGATTACGAGGGCCCACTCTGAGCCCCACGCTAGATGCCCAAGATACAGACAATAAAACCCACTCCCTGCCTTCCTCCCTGCTCTCTGTGTGGTGGGAAGGTGCAGTGGGGAGGGGAGGGCTGGGCAAGGAAACAGGCGATTATACCGGATTGTACCAAGCCCTGTGATGAGGTTAGCTGGGTGCAAGGGAGCCCTGGAAGCCCCTGACTCAGACAGGGGAGAGGGTGGGCGAGGCCAGCTTCCTGGAGGAGACAATGCAGAAGCTAGAGAGAAGTTGGGGGTTGCCAAACGGGAGGAGGAAGAGCTTCCCAGCTAGAAGAATGGCACATTAGGGGCGCACACCCAGTGACCCTACTCCCCCTTTGGACTTGTTACTGGGACATTGTTTCCAGCTAGGAGTTCCAGAGCTCTCAGATTTCTACCACAAGGCCCCTACCCTGTTTACATTCTATTTCTGGGAGAGAATCAGCCAGTGCACTTACGTGGGATTAACAGTAGTTCCTGCCCCTGCATGGAAGCCAGGGACAGTGGCAGTAGATGGGGACTCAAGGTGGCTCCAGGCCAAGGGGTGCGGGGAAGCATGGGAGAAGGGTTTGGAAGTGGGGATGCAGGAGGTCAAGCTGCTCTTAGAAATCAGTATTTGTGTGCTGAGTATCTCTTCATGCTGGACACAAACCTAGATGGCGGACATAAAGTACCTCGCTGAAATTTTACAATTGTGAACCCCGGGATGAATCCTTTCACTGAAGACCTTATGCAATTCCACACTCACATGGTACAAGAGCAACCCTGAGAAAGGGGTCTCCTGTTTTCCTTTGCCAACCAAAGCCAAAACCCTGTGGCTGTGGCGTGTAGAGGTTACAGTTTGCTTGCTTGGCCTACTGTGAAATGATATGCATTGGATGACTTTTTCTTTTTCTTGCCTTTTTTTTTTTTTTTTAAAGATTTTATTTATTTATTTGACAGAGACAACAGTGAAAGAGGGAACACAAGCAGGGGGAGTGGGAGAGGGAAAAGCAGGCTTCTCGCTGAGCAGGGAGCCCGATGTGGGGCTCGATCCCAGGACTCCAAGATCATGACCTGAGCCGAAGGCAGCCGCTCAATGACTGAGCCGCCCGGGCTCCCCTGGATGACTTTTTCAAGGGGCTTGGGTAGGGCATACTCTTCCTTATTAATATGTCTTTTTGTCACACAACCTCTTTATTGATACCATCATGATTCCACTTTGCAGAGGAGACTAAGGGGCCTCTGAGGAGTGAAGGCACCAGCTTGGGGGAAATAGTGGGGCTGGAATTGGAGCTCACACACCCTGGTGCCCCAAATCCCAGGTCCTCACCCAGTTTCTCTGATGCCAGAAAAATCCATGAATCTGGGAAGGCCCCTTCTACCCTTCAGCCGGTCTGAGCCTGGCTTAGCCAAACTCTGGATGGCTGGGTCTTTCAACCCTTTCTCAACCCTGGGGGAGCACAGGGAGGGAGAGGGAGTAAAGCGTCCAGAGTGTGTGTTTAAGGTTTTCCCAAGTGACTCAGGGGCTGGGCCTTGATCAAAAGGAAGTCAGCCTGGCATGCCTAGGCAAGCCCCCGTCCTGGTTCCCCTCTTTACCCAAACAAGCTGATGAGTGTGGGGCCACTTGGGGCCGAGTGGGGCTGTAAGGGGACCCCCGGGTGGGGGATTGGTGCCAGTTGTGGGGATAGAATGAAAAGGTCTTAAAACCGATCACCGGGAGGGAAGTGATTTCTTGCTTCAAAATAACTTCAAAATAGGAACTCCCGATAAACCTGAAGAAGAAAGTGTAAAACCCCCGATCCCATCCCTCAGGCATAAACACTGCTCCTGTTTTGGGCGTGGTTCCCTCTGGGGCTTGGTGTGTACACCTATCTCTATACATATTTATATTTATAATAATAAATGTATTCATAATAACACTTTATTATTACCAAAATAACGCGTCTTCACTGTAGAACACTTAGAATGAAGACGAGAAGGTAAAAAACAATGTTCTCAGAAAGGATGACTTTCTAGGTTTTTCCTGTTTTCTTGTGAATTATTTTATAATGAATACATTAATACAAATCATCATGGCATTCCCACCTGCTGGAATCTTCAGCTTGGAGGTGGGCTCCCTAAAATTATTTCTCCAAACGAACAAAACTTAAAGCTAAACAAAGTCATGGATTTTAACCTCTTTTACACGGCTGACCCTCTTGAGAATCCTGTAAGAGCTACAGACACACAAAAACAGACCCACAAAAATGCACACGGAAACGTTTTCCTAAAATGTCAGGGGGTCCCCAGACTCCCTGAAGCCCCTACATAGGAGCCATGGGCCCCAGGCTCCAACTACCCCCACCCTGCTCCTGAATTATTAAGTGAAGAAGGGCTTCTGATCCCAGAACCCAGAGGAAAGTCACACCCAGCACCCCCCACCCTCCCCCTCCAGCCCAGGCTCCTCTTTTTCACCTGAATATTTTTATGGGGGGTAGTACAGTGCAGTTGGTGCTGTAGAAGGGGGTTTCTGCTGGTTTAGTATTTCACTCTTTGAAAAAAACTTCATTGTCCTCATTTTGTTTTGCTTCTAAATACTTAAGTTTTTAAAATTTTGATGTGATTTCCAACATACAGAAAAGTTGTGTGGGTAATACAAGGAACTACCATACACTCCATTTTGTTTTGTTACAAAAATAACACACGCCAGTGGTAACACATCAAATGACATTGAAGTGTGTGGAAAAAAAAGTTAATAGGCTTCCTTTTGCCCTCCCAACATGAAGAACATATACTTTAAGCCCCTGGGAACATACGTATGAACACACATGTGTATGTATTTACATGAATATGACCCTTTTCTTTTTAAAAAATTCCCTTATTTGATAGATGCAGAATAGCTTCAATGTCTGAGATTTATGTTTTCTGTTCATCGAAACTAAATACAGGGGCTCCTGGCTGGCTAGCAGTAAGGCGAGTGACTCTTGATCTCAGGGTTGTGGGTTTGAGCCCCACTTGCATATGGAGATTGCATAAAAAAAAAAAAGATAAAGACATTAAATACGGCTATCCAGAGCTGGCTGGCTGCCTTCTAACCATCAACAGGGAAAATGTTCAGAAAAACATGAGGGAAAATGAAAAGATAAGCAGAAAATCAAGGGAATGGTTGAACAGCTTCCAAGGCGCATGCGTAGGGGTCTCGGGATGGTCGGGAACACAACCTTCCACAGTTTGCTTCTTTCATTTAATATTCTTTCTGACATCCTCTAGGTTGAGGATCCTGTTAGTACTCCATACTTTTTCATTTTATCGTTGAGCGGTACTTTCTTCAACCCGTCCCCGGTAAGTACACATCCAGGTTGTTTCTGATTTGCGTTAGTGGATGACCATCCTGATGTAATAGTCCTCCTTTTACGTCTTTAACTGGGCTATACCTAGACCGTAGAAAACTTTTGTGCGAATCAGCAAAAGGTGCCTCTCCAGGCAGACCTGGGCCTGTAACAAGGTACTCACTTGGCTTGGCAAGTAGAGTGTACACTGGATTCCAGCCCCACATGACCCTCAGCCTGCTGTCCTTGTGCAGTGAACAACCTGCACCTCTGTACATGGTAGTCTCACCTTGCACACTCATTTTTCCTCATGTAGGAGAGATCTCTGAAAGTAAGACTGCTTGGACAAAGGGTGTATGTGCAGGTTTGTTTTTTTTTTTAAGATTTTATTTCTTTATTTGACAGACAGAGATCACAAGTAGGTAGAGAGGCAGGCAGAGAGATAGGAGGAAGCAGGATCCCTTCTGAGCAGAGAGCCTGATGTGGGGCTTGATCCCAGGACCCTGGGATCATGAACTGAGACGAAGGCAGAGGCTTTAACCCACTGAGCCACCCAGATGCCTGTGTGCAGTTTTAACAGTAAAAAATTCTGCTAGATTCATGTGTGTGTGCACATGCATGTGTGCTTACAAAATTAGTATCATATTATATTTGCTATAACATATTTATATGAACTGTAACATATTTCAGTCCTAACATATTTCAGTCCTAACATATTTGACTGCCTTTTCTGTCACTACCAATTCTATGTTTGCACCTTGGTTTTTTTGAGGTATAACTGATGTACTATAAATTATATGGGGGGGGGCAGCAGAAAAGGCTTTATTAGAAAATTCTCACCCTGGGGCACCTGAGTGGCCAGGTCATGTTCATGGTCATGGGATCCAGCCCCATGCTGGGCTCCATACTCAGTGGAGAGTCTGCTTGGAGATTTGGGGATTCCTTCTCCTCTCCCTCTGCTCATGCACACATTGTCTCTCTCTCTCTCTCTTCCCCCCTAAAATAAATAAATAAATCTAAAAAAAAAAAAAGGAAAGAAAATTCTCACTCTGAATTGGTGAAGCATAAATTATACCCATTTAAAATACACAGTTTCTTACAAATATCCCATCGTTACATTGTATAACTGAAACTAATACAACATTATAGGTCAATTATATCTCAACAAAAAATAGATCAACCCATAAATAGGCCAATAAAAAATGTAAAGCTTTATAAGTTTTGACATACGGATGCACTGTTGAAACTATAACCAAAATCAAGACAATGAACCTATCCATTACCCCCAAAAGCCCCTTTGAAATCTGCCCCCACCCCTTCCTGCACACTCCCTAATTCCCCAGGCAGCTACTGCTTTGCCTTCCTCATCATAGATTAGATTATCCTTCCTACCATTGTAAAAAAATGGAATCACACAGTATGTATTCTCTTTTGTCTAACTTCTTTCACTCAGCAAAATTATTTTGCAATTCACTCATGTTGTTGCATGTATCCATAGCTCATTCATTATAGGGCAAAGGAGTGTTCCACTGCATGGCTGGACTGCCCTGAATAGTTTATCCATTCACCCGTTAATGGACTTTTGGATTGTTGGACTATGGACTATGGACTATGGCCCATTTGGACTATGGGCCTCTGACAAATAATACTGGTGTGACAATTTATGCCCAAATCTTATTGTGGATGTAGATTTTCATTTTTCTTGGGGAGAAACCCAAGAGTAGAATGGCTAGATCATATGGCTGGTGTGCGTTCAGCTTTTTAAGGAAATGCCCAACTGTTTTCCAGAGTGGTTGTAATATTTTACCTTCCTACCAGTAAGAATTCCAGTTACTCCATGTGCTCATCAACATGATATAGCTGGTATTTTCAATTTTTACAATTTTATGAGGGACAATTTTTTCTTGCTCACTTTCCATCTGTGCACCTTATTTGGTGAAGTGTCTGTTCAAATCTTTTGCCCATTTCAAGATTTGATTGGCTATTTTCCTATTATTGAGTTTTAAGCACTGATAAATTCTGGACAAAAAGTTTCTTATCAGATGCCTGATTTGCAAACATTTTATTGTTGCATTTTATTTTTTTATATTTTATGACTTTTTGTTTTTATTTATTTTGATTCTATTTCACTTATTTTATTATTTTTTTAAAGATTTGATTTATTTATTTGAGAGAAAGAGTGAGAGAGAGCAGGAGAGGGGAGAGACTCAGAGGGAGAAGCTGACTCCCCACTGAGTGGGGAGCCTGATGTGGGATTCAACCCCAGGACCCTGGGATCATGACCCGAACCGAAAGCAGACGCTTAACTGACTGAGCCACCCAGGCACCCCTATTTTATTATTTTTAACAAGTTAATTTTTTGTTGTTGTTTACAAACATTTTATTTAATTTTGTGGCTTGTCTTTTCATTCTCTTGGCGGTTTTTGAAGAGCAAAAGTCTTTAATATAAATGGAATCCAATTGATCAATTTTCACTTTATGGTTTGGGGTTTTGTATCTAAGAAATCTTTCACTGATTCAAGATAATAAAGGATTTTTCCTAATGTTTCTTCCCTTCCTTCCTTCCTTCCTTCCTTCCTTCCTTCCTTCCTTCCTTCCTAAGATTTTATTTGTTTATTTGGAAGAGAGCAAGCTAGAGAGAGAGAGAGAGAGAGAATGTACAAGCAAGGGGGGCAGCAAGGGGAGGGGCAGAGGGAGAAGCAGACTCCCCACTGAGCAGGGGACTATGACGCAGGACTATGATCTCAGGTCCCCAGGCTTATGACCTGAGCTGAAGGCAGACACTTAACTGACTGAGCCACCAAGGTGCCCCCCCACAAAGTTTTTTTTAAGAAGTCTTATAGTTTTGGATCACTTCTCAGCCTTTTGGCTAAGATCAAGTGTAAGAAGTCTTACAGTTTTGGGACACCAGGGTGGATTGGTTAAGCAGCCGATGCTTGATTTTGGCTTAGGTTATGATCTCAGGGTCATGAGATCAAGCCCTGCACTGGGCTCCATATTCAGCATGGAGTCTGTTTGGGATTCTCTCTCTCTCTCCTTCTGCCCTTCCCCACCTCAAATAAATAAATAAATAAATAAATCTTAAAAAAAAAAAGTCTTACAGTTTTAAGTTTTACATTTAGGTCTCTGATCCAGTATGAGTTAATTTTTATTTTGATATGTGATTTTGTTTTTAATTATCTTAAGCCTTATCACATAATTTACAAATTTATGCTGATATATCTCCTCCTATCCTTCTAATAAGTTGGCAGAAGCATCATTACCAATCATATGTATATGGTAACTCTACAGTTCTGTCTTTGAATAGCTGTTTAGAAGATAGTCCTGAATTATAACTTAATCTGACTTAGTAAAATATTCACAAGCCAAGTTTGCTGCCATATCTCCTCACACTGAATTTTAAAAGCATCTGAACTTATAGATCATCTATGAAATGTACTAAGTGTTAAATATTCTTTATTTAATATGATACATAAACCACACTAAAATGCCTTTCATGAGGCAAAAAGCAACATTTTTGATGCAGGGAATGTGAGTTAAAGTGGCATAGTTAAGACCACAAAGAGAAAGTGGACATTGCCAGCTAATCTTCAGCCCTAACAGGCTAATGAACACAACTTGAAACAGAGTGGAGTCTTGCTGTTTTCTGCGACATTGATATATGAAATATATATATATAAAATATATTATGAAATGTAATATATTGAATGTGAAATATAATCTATGTTATTATGAAATATATAATATATTAATACATATATTAAAATCCCAGTTATATAAATCTAATATAAAACCAATCTCCCATAGGTTTAGAGCTGGCATTTACCATCTCTGGGAACAGCTGAACATTACTAATCAATTCCAATCATACCTTCAGAAGGGGAAGAGTGACAGCACTTGCTGAACCAGAATTCCTAGCAAAGTTCAGAAAGCTGATCACATCATTTAACCACAAGCCAATCTTATTTAAATCAGGCCTGTCCAAAAGAAATATTCTATCAGCCAGTCATGATCTGAATTCTGATGGATGAGATCAATTTAAATATGGCACACATTTAAAGAGACATGAGACATTTTTGTTTTGTGATAAATAAGGTTGTGGCCAGCTATTACTCCTTAGTAGCTTTTCTTTGTTTAAGATTTTATTTATTTATTTTGACAGAGAGAGAGAAAGAACACAAGCAGGGGGAGTGGCAGGGAGGAGAGGAGGAAGCGGGCTCCCTGAAGAGCAGGGAAATGGA
>ML099443.1:10395-58434 GCA_003697995.1 Taxidea taxus jeffersonii | reverse complement strand
TGCCACCACACGGGGCTTCTCGGCCCCCCTCCTTACAGTGAAGTCATTCAGGAGTCAGCTGCATGTAGCAACGCATGTCTTACAATAAACTGATTCACCGCAGCTTGCTTTCCTGGGGACAGGACTAGTGTGCACCACAGGCCTGGGGGCGGAGGGAGGGGGACAGTGCAAAAGGTGCAAAAGGCTACAAAAGGGCCACGAGACTTGACTGCATCAACACGTGACAAAGGCAGGTTTCCGAGAGAGGAAGTGCCCGCAGCCTGCTGGAAGGCGTGGGGCTGTTATTATTATTATTTTTTTAAACAAGAATGCAGTTCCTTATCTCTAATATTTACTGCAGAAAAGTATTATCTCCCTTTTACTGTGTTAAGGCTGTATAGACATTTTTGACCTGTCACAACGTCCAGCAGGGTGCGTGGGACTCGCCTTGTCCTCAACTCACAGACCGGACCGTGGAGGGACAGGCTGGGGAGCGAGGGGATAAGTCCCAAGACTGCAGCCTGTGTTCTCTACCACTGTGCTCTTCTTGGGGATTTTCACTGACTTTAAAAATTCTCTGCTTGTGGTGGCAACATGAGACTTCCCCGAGCCTGGATAATTGCCAGTCCTGCCAGCACTCCCCAAGCCTTCATCACAGACGTCAGCGCCACATGCCAGTGCCCCTCCCCACCTCGGCCACTTGTAAGCGAAGACCTCACTGGACCTCACTCCGCGCTCCCACTGCACTGCAGATTCGTCTCACGGGGCCAGTGAGGTCACAGACCTGCAGCCCTGAGCACAGGGCCCAAGGCAACGCCAGTCCACGGGCAGCGGTGGCCGTCGCCACGGCTGCTGTTACTGCTGTCCTACGATCAGTCTGTGCTCTCCAAATACCCTCTTTGCTCCCGTCCCCTCACACCTGCTGCCTTTGGTCCACCAGCCGCCCTTCAGCAAGCGCCGTCCGAGGGTTCCTGCGTTGCAGGCAGCCCTCATTCTCCTCGGTTCACTTTCAATTGCCTTTTAATGGGAGAGAGATAAAGTGAAATTACAGCCATGGGTAGCTGCTTGCTTGGGAGGCTGGGAACAGCCCAGCCCCTTGCGTCATATACTACAGCTGCGTTTCCAGTCCTAAGAGCAAAGGGACAGATCGCAAATCAGATCATTTATTGCTGTTGCTAGCTCAGCGAGGAGGAAGCTCCCATGGGGGAATGGGTGGGGGCTCTGGCTGCAGTGGAGCACTGGGGTCCCAGGGCACCTCGAGGACCAGACTGAGCATGCCGGCAAGACTGGCTTACGACAGGGGGAAAGGAGGGCCAGCGTGCTGGTGTGTGCGTGCGTGCACGTACATCTGTTGTATGTACGCATGTTCTGCTCACCCGGCCATCTGGGTGTGAGGTGGGGAGGCTTGCAGACCAGCGGTCTGCAGAAATGAAACACAGCTGGCAAAACAAACAAAATGACAGAGAGTATCCTAAGGGCTCCCAGGCCTCCTGCCTGATCTGTGACCTTCAGAGCTCTTAGGGTAAGATGCCAGCAGAAGCTGAGAAGAAAACCTGCTCCCTTCAAACTCTGAGGGACCCGAGTCAGGAGACACCTAGCTTTATTCCCTCGGGTAGGCTCTGGGCACTGAGTCCCGGGGAGATCTCAGAGCCTGCACGGAGCAGCCTGTCTTGTCCTCAAAGGCTTTCTACTGCCCGGCACGGGGCTCGGGACGATGCCTGGCGTGCCTGTGGTAGAACGTATTTACTAGGTGACTTTTGGGAGCCATTGCAGAACAGGAATCCAGGAGCTGTGTGGGTCCCTGACTGCGCCTCCACGTCTCCTGTATCACATCGACATGCACCGAAAAGCCATCCCAAGTTGTAACTGTCGTCCAGCCTCCAACACGTGGGTAGAGAACTCAACAAGAGAAGAGTGGTCTGTCTGCTCCGAAAGTTACCAGTCCCTGTGCTTTGCCTTCATTCCCGATGCTCTGAGTTTCCTTCTGTTTAAAGAACTTCCTTTAGCGTTTCTTTTAAAGTGAAGGTGTGCTGGCCGTGAATTCTCTTGGCTTTCCTTCCTCGGAGGAATCTTTATTTTGCTTTCATTCCTGAAGGGTGTTTTCTCTGACTAGAATTCTGGGGTAAGAGTTCTTTCCTTTCTGCTCGCCGTAAGTGACGTGCCCCTTCCTTCCACCTTTGTGGTTTCTGGTGAGAAATCTGAAGTCATTCAGACCCTTGTTCCCCCACAGGCAAGAGACTAGTTTTTGTGCTGTTTCAAGATTTTTTTCTTTGTCATTAGTTGTCAGTAGTTTGATTTCAATGTGTCTGAATGTGGATTTCCTTGGGTTTATCCCATTTGGAGTTTGCTCAGCTTCTTAAATCTGTAGGTTTACATCTTTTGCCAAATTTGGGAATTTTTAGCCATTATTTTGTCAGAAAATTTCCTGCCCTGCACGCTTTTTCTTTCTGGGAACCTGAGGACATGAGCAATAGAAATTTTGCTATCGTCCCGAAGGTGTCTGCAACTCTTTTCATTTTTTAGATGTATTTTTTCACGGTGTCATTTGGGTTGGAGAATTTCTGTGTATTTATCTTCAAGTTCCCTAATTTTCTCTTCTGCCATATCTATTCTGCTCTGGAGCTCACCCAGTGAGGTATTATTCTGGTTGCTGTATTTCTTCAGTTCTGGAATTTGTATTTGGTTCTTCTTTGCTTGCTGATTATTTTTTGAAATTTTCTCTTTTTCTAGCCACTTTATCATGTCTGTGATTGCTTCGGGGGATAGTTTTATAATAATTGCTTCAAAGTTTAGGCCAAAAATTCCATCACGCGTGCCATCTTGGTTTTGGAATCTGTTGATATCTTTTCCCACATGAATTAAGATTTCCCTGATTCTTTGTATGCTGAATCATTCCGGATTTTATCCTGGACAGTGTGTTTATTGTGTTGGGAGACCCTAAGTCTTGTCTCTGGAGACTCATGGGGCATGTTTAATTTTTGTTTTGGTCAGCAAGTGAGCTGGTTAGGTGCAGGCCACAAGTTCCAATCCAGCTGTGGGCTGCAGTTTCGATCATTAGCTGTTTTCAAAGTCTTGACCTGCTTCTCAGATCTGCCCCGTGTCTGTAATACCGTGACTAATAAATCAGCTGTGAGACTAGTTGGTATGTGGACTAGGATCTGGTCTCCTCTACGTGACTTGGATTCATAAGCATCTTTCCGGGCTTGCTATCCCGGCTCCTCCCTCCCTGCAACATCCCTGGTCCTTCAAGACTCCCTGGGGATCCTCTTCCCTCTCCTCCACCCAGAACGCAGGGGCCTCAGCCTTCCCACTCGGTCATGCACTTCTGTGCCTGTGCCCACTCTGGGAGAGGTGGGGAGAGGAGCGAGAGGAAAAAAGCAGAGAAGATTCACCCTGCTCCTCCTGGGACCTTCACTGACTAGAAGGAAGGATATTTTCTCCCGGAATTTTGGCTTTTGTGTGCCCCTGTGTGCTACTGCTGACTACCTGGGGGCGGAAGGAATAAAGAAATAAGTTTCTTTTCTTTTACTCCTGCCCTCTTCCAGGGCTTTAGGTGTTCCCCTCCCGTTCCTCAAGCCAGAAGAATGGCGTCACAGTGCATTTCTCTCACAGAGCGAGGCAATGGCCAGAGCAGTGGCTGAGAAGCCAGGGAGCTGGTTACGCCACGGCCTGGCCTTCCCCATGCCACTCTGTGAATAAGCAGACCAAACTTCTGAAGAGAATCCATCCTTCGGCTGCCCCTGGCCTGGCAGGCCTGAGCTAAAACGTCTGTTTAATAGTCCATTTGCCGAATGCGCAAATCCAGACTCGCACCCGCCGACCTGCATGTCAAGCCTGACTTGAGGTGACAGGAAGCAGAGGTGTCCCGTGCTGTCACTGGGCATAGAGCTACTTGGCAGGCGGTGTCCCCACGTGCTCCCCAGGCAGGCTGCCCCGTGCACAGCTCCGAACACGCAGGAGTCTAGCGTCTGGCTCCAGGCAGCCCCGGTGCCGGCTCCCTCCACACATCTGGGCTCCCGCGAATCCTCAGCTCAGAGCCTGTGGCCCGGACAGGCCAAGGGGCGTCTGTCTGTGAAAAGCAGAGCGACGCATCTGCTCTCATGGACTGTTAACTCCTGTGGAAAAAACCAAGTAAGTCATTTACTGTCACCGCTCGGAGCCGCCATCACAAAGCAGGTGCTGACATGTCGTGTTCACCTTGGAGAGGGCACGGGCGGAGCATGGACCGCGGCCTGCTCCACGGGCTGCGGCGCACCGGCGGGGCCACTTGCTACCCAGGCCGGGAGCCGCGCCCGCCGAGTGCTCGGAGCAGACGCACGCCCCGAGGACAAGTCGGCGCTGCGGTTCGCTGCGGTTCGCTGCGACGCCTTGGCCTCCGGAGGGAGGAGACGGGGAGAGAAGCTGCGGCCGGGCTGGGTCCCGCGTCCTGAAGGGCGGCACGCGGGCTGTCCGGGGTGGCGCACAGGCGTGGCACGAGACGGCACTGCGTCCCACGCAGAGACGGTCCCTTACGTCAGCTCTTTCCCGACCCGATGACTTCCCGCGGGAGGTGTCGGCTGGGGCCAGGCGCCTCACGCACCGGCCGCCTTTACTCCTTGTCTCTGACGCAGAGCGGGCCCCAGGGTGACGGCGTCTGCAGGTGGCGGGGCCGAAAAATCAGCGACATTGTTCGGGGTGTTTCGTCTCCTTTTCAGGTCATGACTGGTTAAGGATGGTGGTTCCAGATTCCATTTATAGGAGTGAATGTTCTTTGGAATTTACAACTCACTTCCTTTTAATGTATCACTTACTTGTCTGTGTTTGGCTAGAGAAGACCCTCACCGGCTCGAAGCGGCTGTGCATAGAGAGGGGCACCCTGAAAACCCGGCCTCCAGTCCTGCCTCTTCCCAGCCGCCCCCCACGATACATCGCTCCTCTTCCGTGCAGGCTTTCAAGGAGTTTGTGCCAAAGCGTGTGCTAGGAGTGCACATTCTCCTCCCGCACGAGTGCTAGCACACTTGACCCACTGCTCCGTGTCCTTTCTGGCATAACCGCAAACCCTGGCGATTCTTCCCTCTCGGTGCATTTCCCCATTCTTTGTGCTGCTGCGTGGAAGCCAGCTCATGGGTTGCCTCTGTTCACGCGCCCGTCCCCCGTTGCTGGACGCGGACGTTGCTTCTGATCTTCTGATATTAGACACTGCGCCATCGGGAATAACGTGCCTTACAGCAGCCCACGTAGGAGGGGCGCGCAAGGAGCTGGCATCGCCGGGTACTGCCGGGACAAAGAGACTGTTCGCTTGTAACTGGGTTGGGGATCGCCAAAACGCCCTTCCAAAGGGTTATAGTAGGTTTTTGGGTTTGGTTTTTTTAATTGCTGCAGATTTACAGAGACGGTCTGAAGCTGGCAAAAGTCCCGGTGGTGGGCCGACGGGGTGAGGCCTGTGGCAAGGGTACCCTGCAGCATCTGGGGGGATGAGCACAATTCCTCCTCCAGGGACAACGGGGGCGGGGAGCTGCGGCTGCTCTCTCAGGGGGCTCTGGCCTGGCGGGAGGGACCGGGCGCCCAGGTGGTGGGGGCCAACGTCCAGGGGACTCCCGTCTCCTGCCTGTCCTGTCCGAGACTGGCCAATACATTCTTCTTGGATTCCACAAGATCCTTCATAATAAGCTCCTTTCTGGGTGACCTCGAGTGGCCTTCTTTCCATTCATGCGTGCGACCACCATGAGACACTCAGCAAGCCTGCCCAGACGGAAGCAACTGCCGCCAATGTTAGAAACTCCTGTTGCATCCACTGGTGTTCACATTTAAAAAATTGAAACTCGGAGTTTGTCTTTGATCCCTTTTTGGAAAAAAAAAAAAAAGTCTTGGCAAAGTTTCTGTTTTTTATGACGGCTTTTGTGACCGGCTCCTAATGGCGAACATTACGAATGTCTTCTTATAGTCAGAGGGGCGAGAAGGAATTCTCCATTCAAAAATGACAAAACAGGCTTATGCTGAGAGTAATGAGAACTTTGCGGGTGCGCGGGCACAATACAGGGTAGAGGTGAGAGAACAGTCTCTTTATTGGGGCCAGATTGTCCAAATTAGCGCGTGGGTCTCGAGGGAAGGAGAAGGTCTTTCTTCATGCTGGCAACTTGTTTTCAACAAAAGATTCAGAATGCCTTTCCTTTTTTCTTTTCTTTTCTTTCTTTCTTTTTTGTTTTTTTAATAAAGGAAGGATATAGTTAGTTGACCAGGGATTAGCTAGGGATTAAGGGCTGGTTGACTCTGCAGTGTTTCTACCTGCCTGCTGTGCGTTCTCTTGAATTAACAATGGTAAATAATCAAAAGGGCATTAAAATGTGAGTCGGGCCACAGAGGAACAGCCCAGTATCTATCTTTCTGTTGTACCAAGCCCTGGGCCTCCCTCGGCCTCACTGGAATTCTGTGGTTTTGAATTTAAAACGCCCAGGGACCGGGGGGCTTCTGACAGCCCCCAGCGTTGCTCCAGCACACTGCAAATAGCCATGACTGGGGGTAATTTCCTTAATGGTGAAGATGATTAAAAATCTAGGTTCTATTTAATTGCGAGGCTTGTTTGTGGCACACGGTTATTGGCAGAGACACGTTGAAACCACACAAAGGGCGTCAGAGCGGAGGAGTCGCGCCAGGAGGACACCTGCGTCGGGGCCTGGCCACCGTGACGGCCTGACAAAAGATGTGACCCGCTGGGAGTGGGCCTGACCACAGCTGCTTCTCACCTGCTCAGTTAAATTTAACTCAAAAGGCTGGGAGGACGATTTGATTAATTCTGTATCTCAGCGGAAATCGGAGCGTCTTAGAAGATCAAGGTTTCAGAATGCTCCCGGGGGAAAAGACATCAGCCATATGGCACAGAGAAAACCTCCTTTCCATTTGTCAGAGGAACACCTAATTGTGCCTTTTCCTCCTTGAAGAAGTTTATAAACATTTGCAAGTTGTCAGAGGTAATTAGTCTAAAATTGTTTCATAAACCATGGGATGAAATAGAACGTACCTTGTTGAGATCAAAGGGCTCCTGTTACCTTCTTGTTAACACACACGAGACTCTTCTGGAAGTGAATCCCTGGAATCCGCGGTGGCTTCCGTTGGCCCTTAACGGTGGGGGCAGGGGGGCAGATGCTGAGCGTCAGGTCGGTGCGGGAGTAAAGCGACAGCCACAGAAACTGCCGTGCCTTTCACCGCAGCACTGCTCGGTACCAACAGATACAAGCCCCTCTCCCTGGAAAGCCCGGGCCCTGCATTCCTTCCAGGATGGCAGCGGGTGAAGCTGGGATCTGCGACCTTGACCTTGCAAGGCGGGAGCCAACGTGAACCCCCGCACGGCTCCACATCAGGTTACAAAAGGGGCTGGCGAGTGCATCTGCCCGGGTCTCCATCCTTGACTGCCCCCTCCGCGGACAAGCCCTGTCTCCGCCGGCTCATCTCTAGGCTGCGGATCGGAGCCACACCTCCTTCCCTGGCAAGGTGAGTGGTGTGGCTGCCAGCAGGTCAGCTTAGTGGCCGGCCCACAAGCATCTCTGGTGGTGGCAGCTCTTGTAGCTGTAACTTCATTCTTTCTTGAGAACAGAAATTAGCGCCCTTTGCTGAGGTCTTCCCGCGTCCTGCAGTGCCCCAGGGGCTGCCGGAGCTCTGGGGAGAGGAGGACGGGTCCCTCCTCCTGGGAAGTCAGAGGTGAGGCCGGCTCACCCCACACCCTCAGGCCGAGCAGAGGTGCGGAGGGGAGCCACCCAGTAGCCACATGCGTGTGGCTTAAATGACACTCGCTTTTGGTGATGTACTTACTGGTGAGGGTGGTTTGCGGCTACGTGGATCAGAAGTTCGACCACAGTTTGAGGACTGAAGCCCAAACTCCTCCCGTCCTGGGAGCCACGTGTCCCTACTCACCCTCAGCCACCGCATCTTCTCTGGTTTCTTCCAGATGCTGGTCCTGAAACAGCGGCGTGGGTCCTCCCTCAGCGGGGAGCCTCACCTCTGCGCATCGCACCGCGTGCCTGTCGTCTCGTGTCCCTGCTGCAGGGCCGGGAGCCCGCCTGGTAACACTGGGACAAGCATGGGGACAGCGCCGTGACTGGTGACAGCCAGAACGCGACGGAAACCCAGCGCTTACCTGTGCAGGCAGGGGGGCAAGACCGCATGCAGAGCCCTCGGAGGGACCCCCAAAATCCCAACCCAGGAGTTGCTATAGTAACGCTACATACGCAGCCCTAGATAACCTCCTGCTGTGTGAAATCATGCATTAAGAAACAAATAAAACAAAACACCAGTTAAAAACAAAACAGGGCTACTGGTAAAAAAGGGTCAGGGCAGACTGCTCTAACCCTATGAAGTTCTGTAATGAAAGCACTCGTGGAGAAACAGCCGCTGCTCTAAAACCCGCCCCTTACAATCCAGTGTCATGGTCAGAGACTCCCTCAAGCCTGAAAACTCCCAGCCCGCACTTGCTTCCGCGAGCGGTGGGTCCTGGAGGGCATCCGCTTTGAACAGAGATGGGTTTTAAAATGAAAATGAAACGCGAGCGCAGGGTGTGTCTGAATCTATTATCCCATGGTTCGGAGCAGGCGGCGCGGCTGCTGCTGCTTACACACGGGCGAGGCCACCGGGTAGTCTGCCTGGCAGAGACAAGGGGCTCTTGAGGACCAAGCAGCCACTGCTCGCTGTAAAGGAAGGCATTTGTGCAGGTTTTAAGCATTTTTTTTAATTGACAAGGCTTGCTTTTCAAGTGGGGAAAAGCTTGCCCCTGACTGCTTCGAACCATTAATACGCTTGGAGAGACCATGTGAGTGAAGCACCAGAGGGGCTCGTCCCTCCTTCGCAGCACAGCACTGCAGAGCGCGCCCGCCGGTTAACCTCACCAGGGCCAGGAGTGGTGCCTGTGTGCGTCATCTGGGCAGTCACACAGAGGATGCTCCCGGGGGCCTGCGCTCTCGTGAAAGCCCTGCCGTCCCCGCGTGAGATCCTCCGTTACTCTGCATCAAGGGCCCACGTTTTCATTTTGCACGAGTAACATTTTGCAGGTTCTGCAGCTGACCCTGCGTTTTTGCTCGTGAGGTCGCTGGGCACTGTCTCTTGTCATACATCAAACAGGGCGCGCGTGAGTGACCTGAGAAGCTTGGTGCCGTCTTTCGCGTGGAGCTGACATTCCATGAGTAGGGGGCATCACGGAGTATTCCATCTCGGGGGATGGCAGAGAGAGGGGAGCTGGGCTGGGCCGGGCTCATCTCCCCACCAACCCAAACCAGTCCACCACCTAGTTCTTCCTCTTGACCCCGGGGGAGTCTATTTCACCGGCTCCTACCCCAGGATCCCACTCCCAGCCTCCATTGTCTTTGTCTAACAGCTTCTAGTGGGGCTCCCCAGACCAAATTGCTCCCTCTACCGACCACTACCAGCGCTCCTGCTGGAGGGTCTCCTTGGTGCTGAAAATACCATCACAGACTCCTTGTACAGCTTGCCTTTTTTTGCTTAACAAATGGTGGACAGCTTTCTCAGGAAGGAAATCTCAGCTTTCAACTTTTCTCAGCTGTTGTAAATGATAAAATAGCCATAGTTTAATTAATCAGTGCTGTGTTGATGGAGGCCTCCTTGTTTCCAATTTTTCACTATTAGAAACCATGCTGCAAAGACCATTTTTCCAAAATATGTTCTTGCATAATTGGGTGACAGTTTCTGTAGGATAAATTCCTTCCTAGAAATAGAACCATGGGGCAAGTGGCATGAACATTTTAAATATTAATTGACATCGCCAAATTGCCATCCACAAAAAGGCTGTGAAAAACGTACATTCTTAACAATCAGAGAGAACTTATACCAGAGAGGATGCTTTTGGATGGAAGTGGCAGGAAAGCCAACTCAAAAATGTTTAAACGGATAAAAATGAGTTGGATTGTATAACGAGGACGTCTGCTGTAAGGACTTAATAGACATTATCAGAGCCTGGTTGGGTCTGGGTCCTCGCTCAGCCCTGCTGTCCACTGTGTGTTTTCAGACCTACTTTCAGACCGAATCTCTCCTGGAGGTCACAGGAATGCTCGATTGGCAAGGGGGTCCACATCAGGGAAGTAGAGCTTCTGGGCACAAGCCCTGGCTGTCCTCTCTGATCTGGCTCACATGCTCCCCCCTGCACCCATCGGTGTGGGCAGGGCAATGAGACATAGGATGCTTTGGCACCAAGGTCACATGTTTAGCCTTATGGCTGGACGTGACCTCTGCTCACAGCCTATGAAGGATAGCAGGAAGCAAGGCTGGCTTCGTGGGAGAGCAGCGTGAGTCTCTCCCCACTGTCGGAGGGGCCACGTGTGTGGGTGGATGCCCTGTGGTAGCCGTCTTTAAATTCTTAACAACTGTTGAGCAATGGGCCCCGCATTTACACTCAGGGGCTGCACTGGGTCCTGCAAATCATGTAGCTCATCATAGATGAAAGCTGGGACTGTTTCTAGAAAATATAGCCAAGTCAGCAAAACGTTAAGTGTCCACCGGAATGGTCTGTGCTCACTTTCCCCTTGAACAGATCTGTCACCTGCTGTCTCTAATTCCTGGTCTTGTATGTAAAATGGTGTGTTAGGTGGGCTCCCGAAGTGTTACAGCTCTATGTCTGCCTCCCTTAGGCAGTGAAAATTCATCTGCCCCTCGTACTGACTTGATGGACACGGTGATATTCTTAAATATGTTACCTCAACTGTATTGGCATTAAAGAGTGACTGAATTTAGAGGAAAATAAGCCTCCATAACAAGCAGGGGAAGACTGAGTTGCTGGGGCTCAGCTTCTCTTTGTTAGCTCTCAGCAACCACGACGCTATGAGAAGATGTCTAGTAAGAAAATCCTAAGGGTTAAGGCGGTGCTTTTTGAGGATTCTTGTAAGTGGGTAATGGCTTAGTATAGTGGATTAGACATATTTTCTTAGTCTACTTTCTTTTAAAAAGTAACCCAATTATTTTTCTCTAATTGAGGAGCAAATTAAACATTTAACTGCCATCTAAATAGTTCTGGTGTGCTTCTTTTTTTCGTTGTACCTGGTCCCATCCATACATTTCAGCAAAAATTTTATTACGGCCCATCTTCCAAAAATGTGATTAATATTTAATTTAGCTATCAGTACACAAGTACTCTTGTGAAAAGAAAAAAAAAGCAGAAGCATTCCAGATGAGCTTAGAGTCTGTCTGGACCAGCTCTCTGATCACTCATTCTCAGCCCTGGCCCCTTCTAGGGAATAACCACTGTTAGCACTTCCACATCTCCTTCTAGAATGCTCTATGCATTTAGGTATCTACCCTCTATCTGTAGTTCCATACCCACAGAAAATATTGACAGTTGTTTTGCTCTATTTTGAGCTAAAGGGCATCATCATGTATGCCTCTTTTCACTTAAAAAAAAAAAAAAGATTTTATTTGAGAGACAAAGAGAAGAGAGCGAGCATGAGCAGGGGGAGCAGCAGAGGCAGAGAGAAGCGGACTCCTCACTGAGCAGGGAGGCCGATGTGGAGCTGGATCCCAGGACCCTCAGGTCATGACGTGAGCCGA
Organism: Taxidea taxus jeffersonii; assembly: GCA_003697995.1. Lineage (NCBI taxonomy): Eukaryota > Metazoa > Chordata > Mammalia > Carnivora > Mustelidae > Taxidea > Taxidea taxus. The sequence continues at coordinate 46,935 of ML099443.1, read as the reverse complement.
AGGCAGATGCTCAACTGGCTGAGCCACCCAAGCGCCCCCACTTTTCACTTTTTTTAACTCATCATAGCCTGCTGAGTTTTCTGTGGAACCATATGTAGACCCACCGTATCCCTTTTCACTGCAGGAGTGTGTGCTGTGCAAGTCGTCTGCATTTTATATAGCTTCCACGGGCCTGTAAGTTGATTTGTGGTTTCTACTGTTTCACACAGATGCCTTTGAGGACAACGTGTTTGTTCAGCACGGGTACCGAGAAGTGTTCGGAGGCCATAGGATATCTCAGTTTGGGGTCCCTGTGAAGCAGGCTCTGAGACTGCTGGCGGGGGAGTGTCCTCAGGACCCTCACTTCTGGGGTGGACAGGCAGTGGCAGTGGGCAAAGGGGGCCTTGGATGTGATGAAGTTGCACCAAAGCCTCAGTCACTCCCACAGTGGGGTATGCTCTGGAGCAGGCATGGCTCTTCAGAGTCGTTCTGAGCTGGGGTCACAGAGCTGGGTGTTTGCACCCCAAGTCAATGGGTCACTGAATGTGGGCAGCCCCGAGGGAGGGGCATGACCTTGCTCATCTGTAGCAATCCCAGGGATGGGCTCGGCAGCGTTATGGCAGTGGGGGCTTGGCTATAGCCATCAGCCACAGGGAGAGACATGGGGTCATGAGACCGGGATCACAGGTGGAGCCCCATGGACCCTCAGAGTCCACATGTCATAGAGACACAGGAGACTGGCTCTGGTGGGCCACGGGCCTGGAGCTGGGTGCTGAGAAGGGGATGCGGCGCCATCTTCAAAGGGAGAAGACGGCTTCAGGTGGTAACCGCTTAATTCTGCCGTCCAGACACAGGTAACTGAACCACGGCCCTCTTGCCCTCGGTGCACATGGCCATTAAGGGGATGTGCCAGGCTTGACACCCCTTCAAATGCCTCTGACCGGTGATTCTTCTGGAGCGGGCGAGACTCCAAAAGCACATTGCCACCCCAAACCCACGTTGCTCTCGGCAGCACATCAACTGGATGAACTTGAATGAACTGGGGGTTGATAACTTGTTTTTACACAATAAATTTTATTAAACACAAATGGGAATCATTAGCTGAAACACTTAGTTAAAACCATGGCCAAATTAGATGAATGCTTAGGAGAGTTCTCTAGATTTATTGCCGGATGATCTATAGGCTTGCTCAGTAATATACTCCCGGAAACCTCCTTAATGAAGCTATTAAGGGCATGAATATCACATGTGCCAAATGGCGAGATTTGGTGTTGATCTACCCCCACTGACCTGCTATGTAAATAAACCAGGTTGAAAGAAACCAACAATTTATGCAGAGGACGACAACCAGATGAAAATCCTTACCCACCTGAAAACAGACTTTCCGAGAGAAGTAGTGAATTTTACCTAGAGGCTAAGAAGTGAGAGCTTCTCGGCACCAGTAAGCCATTGGCTTTTGAACTTCTCTTGCCCCATTTCCTGAACTTGTCTTCGTGGAAGTGCAGAGCATGCGCCGTGGGCTCCGGACGTGAAACCTGGTAGGAGCCCCTTCTCAGGAGCGCTCCTCTGCTCCCAGAGCTGCGCGAGCGCTTGGCTGATGAGGCACGTGGACCGGTCGTGGTCTGGGAAGCCCAGGAGAGCCGCAGGAGTGTGTTGTCTGGGGTGTGGGCTTGAAAGCACCAGCCTCTCCCCTCCCCCCCAACCTTAGGAGGTTGCTTCTTTGGGCTGTCAAACCCTCACTGCCAGGCAGGTGGTCGGGTCCTGTGTTCCTCATTCGGAAGCTCGGCTGAGGGGACGGGAGTGTTGTGACCCATGACTGTGGCCACAGTGGGCACCTCGGGAACTGGCCCTCTGTCCCTTGTTGGACTCAGACGACCTCACCTACTGCTTTTGCCCATTGCTCCAGCTCTACCGGCACCTTGACGCTGCTTTCCTGCACCTTACCCTCTGGCCCCAGTAACCACAAGGCCACTTCCTCCCCGCACTGATGCCCGTTGGCTGCGTCCCTTCTCTCCTCACCCCCTCCAAATAGGACTCCCAGGCCTGTCATCCCTCACCCTGCCTTTGTCTTGTGTCCTGGTCCTTGTCACCAGTGGGCACATTTTATATTTATCCATTCATAGTCCGTCTCCCTTCCCATGACTGCAAATGCCACTGGAGCCAGGGGAGGGAGTAGCTACACTTTCTGTTCACTATGAATCTCTAGCATCTAGTTCAGTGCCTGGCACATGGTTGGCACTCATTACACTTATTTTTTTAAATAAATAAATGAATGAATGAGTGAATATTAAGTGGCAGCCACGGAGCCCTGCTCCATCTGCCTTGAAACGGGTACTGTCCCGCGGGACTGTGATACAGAGGAATCGGGATTCCAGGAGCTGGCCGGGTCCTCTTACGGGAAGTGCAGGGTGTGCAGGCAGCACCCAGGAAGCCAGCTGACCTATGGAGTGGGGTGGGAAGCTAAGCCCAGAGGGACATCAGACATACAGAAGAGCAATACGCACAAGGGGGGAGGAAGAGGAGCTCTGAGAGAGAGAAGCAGAGCCCCCAGAAGCAGGACAGAGTCCAAGGGGGCTGGGTCCCAACTGCAAGGACAGAGCCAGCCAAAGGCCCATTGACTCGCCCCCGCTTTGGGGTCAAGAAGGGCCAGAGGCCTGGCTGCTGGCCTGCACCAGAGGCTGTCACAGAGCCCGGCGGGTCTAAGTCAAACTGCAAGCCCCAGAGACGAGGAGACGGCCAAGGGGAGGACGCAGACCGGAGGGGAGTACTTTCCAGAGGGTTAACTGTTGGATCCTACAGCAGGAAATCCCTTTATCAAGGAGAATCTGAAGCTCAGGTTTGCTCAAGTGGACCCAGGCCTGCCGGCCTTCAAAGAGTGGATCATGGTCCCTCTATCAGTGGGTCCCAAGTACAGATGTGTTTGGGAGACACCCTGAGGTCGCCGAGGGGCATGGCACCAAGTGACACGTCCCACAGGACAGATGAGTCCTGGCCTTCCCAACTGTCAGTCCTGAGCAGAGAAAGCAGAACAACTCCCACAGGTGTTACCCTGTCTCGGGCACCTCTCCCCCGCCGGCCAATCTTCCTTTCTTACAGAACTCAGAGGTCTTGGCAGGCAGCTTCATCCGCTGGGTGCATAACGTGACGGCTCTGTGACCCAGTCTCTCGAAGATCATCTTTGTAAGGGAAGTTCGTTTTTATTCAAGGTGGCGATGTTGAGTTTCTCTTAAAAATGCATTAAGAAAAAAGTGAGTTAATTGCAAAAAGGTAGAAAATCAATTAGGTAACGTTAGCTAACAGGTAGCTAACCTGGAGAAAGGAGAGAGCTAGGCCAGGGAGGTGGGGCAGGGTGGGACGCCACAGGCCACAGCATGCTACGAAGATGACCTGGCTGAGCCCTGAGCATGGGTTCCAGAGAAGGAGACGGACATTCTCTTTACCATTCTACCGGGTGGAGTGTCCTCTCCCCACCTCCGCCCTCCCCTGGCCACCATTCATGTCTACTGGGAACCTCAGAATGTGACCTTATTTGGAAATAGGGTCTTTGTAGATGTTATTAGTTAAGATGAGATTGTACTAGATTAGGGTGACTCCTAGTCCAATGACGGGTGTTTTGTAAGATGGGAATTTGGACACAGAGACAGACATACAGAAGGTCCCAGGACAATAAAGGCAGAGAATGCGGTGAGGCGGCTGCCAGCCAGGCTCCAAGCCTGAAGAGGCAGGAAGGACCCTCCCCGGGAGACTGGGGCGGAGCATGGAGCGGTGGTTGGTGAAGCCGGCCCCTTGCTTCAGGTCCAGTCTCCGGATCTTCCAGAGACCTGACGCCAGTCTGCAGCCTCCCAGCGTGCGGGGCTTTGTTATGGTGGCCCCAGGACACCGCTTTCTGAAAACTGACCAACAAGTGGTGAATTCACAATCAAGAAAAATGGCCTTATATGGTATATGGATGAGCATTTTGATATCCATGAAATTTCTCCCTTGCAATTGTTATCCTGGGTGAATCCTGAAGCCACGTGGAGAAAACACAAAATTCTGACCCAACCTATGGGGTCTTCACAATATTAAGCATATTTTATCTTAAAAAAGAAAGAGAGAACTACTGACCTTTACATGAAAAATAGGTTTCTGCCAGTTTATACTTTTATTTCCAATAAATTTGATGAAATTGGGCAATAGGACAGGTAGCTTCGCTTGGAATAATGATCCTTCTGGATATATCCTTGTCTTGTTCTCATTTACAGCTTTAGAGGCATAAAAGCATATTTTCATAAAACTAGCCCTTCTATATGAAAGCAGATTTATCATTCAGATCCATCATTAATTTCCCAATGACGTTCTCACTGGCCATAAAAAAGACTTAGAGCTCTTTATGAAAATTTTATTCCAGAGAAAACGGTCTTGGAACATGGTTCACACCGACCTCTTTTAACCTCTGGTTCTCTGTGTTATTATTATTAAGTAATAATGTCGCTTCCTGCCGACATCACTCTTCCTTCTTTGTACTTCAGGAAACAAGTGATGTCTTTTGGAGTGGAGGACAAGTCAGTACTCAGTCACTGCCTCATGCTCTTGGCTGGTCCCCATGTGCCTGCTTAGATGGTGGTCTTACATCATCTTTTATGAGTACATCAACTTATTTGCAATTAAGTTTAGATTGTCTAATAAAATCTGGTGACATTTTAGCTTATAGTTTATGTCCCAGTAAAAGGCTCCAAATGTTATTGCCATAAGAATCCATGGGACAACTCAACATAAACCTTTTATTTCAGGCTAGACAGCTGACTGTGCATTTAGACATGGCAGGGGAGGGAAATGGAGGGACCGGGGGGTCATGACAGTTGATGACTCCCGGGGCTTGGTTTTCACAGCCAAGTTCTCTGTCTAGAACTCAGGCACGCCAGTCCTTCCCTCCTTCCCATCTACTGACCTTCCTCTTGTATTTACTTGTACTGTGGTAAGAAACTTAACATGAGCTCTACCCTCTTACCACATTGTTCAGTGCACAACACCCAACTATGGGCACCATTTTGTAGAGCAAGCAGATCTTCAGAACACATTCATCTGGCATGACTGAGATGTTACCCCCACTGAGCATCAACTCCCCATCTTCCTCTCCCGCTAGCCCAGGGCAGCCACCATTCTACTCTGTAATTGTATGAGCGAGACCGTGTTAGATTCCTCATGGAAGTGGAATCGTGCAGTATTCGTCCTCCACTGACTGGCTTATTTTACGCAGTGTCATGTCTCCCAGGTCCACCATACAGTTGTATATGGCAGGACCTTCTTCAACTGAAAGGCTGAATGATATTCCACTGTATGGGCATACCACATTTTCTGTATCCATCCACCCACAGGAAGACACTTGGATTGTTCCGCGTCTTGATTCCTGTGAATAAGGTCGCAGCAGACGTGTAGTGTGGCTGTCTCTTCAGACCCTGGTTTCACTTCTTTTAGATAAGGCCCCAGAAGCGGGGTTGCCGGATGGGAATGGGTTGGACATGAGCCTTGGATTTGGGCAGCAGGTGTGAGGGCTGAAGAAATCTCCCAGGGCATCAGACTTGCTAGTAGGAATGTTTCTGATCCTTGAAATGACACCTCCAAGCTCTGCTTGGGTAAGGTTACTTTCATTATAGTCACACAGGTCCCAAATAAACATCTAGCTCAGGAGCTCTCTGCTGGGAGTGACCCCCTTGCCCAGGGACGCTTGTCTGGAGACAGGTTCTGGCTGTCGCGCCTTGAGGGAGGGCTGCGGGCATCTCGTGGGTGGGAGCCAGGGTCACTGCTACTCATCCAGCAACGCACAGGACTGCCCCACCACAGGGAGTGATCCCATCCCACGGTTGAGACACGCTGGTCTGACGGAAACGGGCACTGAACGAAGCCTTGACTTTTTAAAGTGGCTGCTTGAGGCGTCTCGTCTTTTCTCCTTGGGTCTCATGATCTCGCTCAGTCCTTGAAAGTGGTAAGCCTGCTTTAAGTGAAAGCACTGGGCAAGGTCAGGGGTGGCCAGCCAGCCTGCAGCCCCTGAGGAAGCACGTGGGGATTTTAGAAGGGAGGAGGTTATGAGAATAGAATTTGCAGCCTGTTTGGAGAAGAAGGAAAAAGAAAAAAAGAACAAAACAAAACAAAACAAAACCAAAAACCGTGATCTGCTTTGGTTTTTGGTGGAAACAGAGGCACTTTGAAGCAGTGACTTCCTTTTCAAATAGGACGCACATTCTCCAAGGAAAAGTCACCCAGTGCTAATGGAAGTAGCATTCCAGAAGCCCTCAGATTTACGACCCCAAACTATGCTAACGGGCGCGCCGGATGAACTTCTGGGCGAACGTGGATGGGGTGTGGAATATTCCACGGGTCTTACGTCTTAAAAACTTACAGATTCCAGAAACGAAACCAGTTCATGCATAAAATATCCGCTCCCAGAGCCTGGTCATTTTCCTGTTTGCCCTTGTGTGGGGATCTGGGTTATAAAGTATTGTGGTTAGACCCGAAAATCCTCAACCGTGTGGGAAGAGGCCCCTCTATTTATAGCTCTCCTCATGGTGACTTACAGCGTCTGCATTAATCTCCATCCCAATTCTGAGCCTCCAAACGCCTAAGGAGATATGCTAAACCCTTCTCCCCATGGCATTCTTCCAGACAGAATTTAAGAGACACTAGAGGATGGCACATTTATCCTGAGTTTGCAGTTTCCTAAACATGAAGAAGATGAACGGCTCTCAGTTAAGGAACACGGGTCAGACAGGAGCTTGAAATGGAGTATTTGAGCTGACACAGGAGAGATATACGGAGAGTGACTCCATATAGTTCCCGCATCTCGAAGCTTCACAAGACCCCGTGATTAGAAACAGATTGAGGTCGGAGAGCATGGTCCTATTTGAGTTAATGAAAGGGCCAAATTGCCCAGAGCTCTGCTATCTGTGCCACGTGTCTGACTGCTGGGCCTGGAGGGGCTGTGGTGACCTCGTCTGTGTGGGGGGAGGCAGCAGCTGGGCCTTGTCCTGGACTCTCCTCTTCCGCTAGTTTGGTAATTTGAGATTCCAAATAGAATTCGGTGGGAAAAACACACACACACACAAAACGACTCCTATGAATTCAAAGGGGGAAGGACTGTTGGTGAAAAGTTGAAGGGAGCTATTTAAAAAGAGAAGATGGACTTTTTTACTCTTGGATGCTGAGGAAGCTTGCGGAGTGCAAGGTAAACGGGCCTTGCTGTCAAGCAGACTTTGGTCAGATCTAAGTGCCTCTTCACCAGTCTGTGACCTTAACTTGGCTGCGTCTCCAGAGCTCACTGGGGCTGCTGTGGCAGAGGGTCTGGACGGTCGCCCTGTGTAAATGCACAGAGAACATGGGGTCATGGACGGACGGCAAGTGAATGGAGGTCTCGGTCCCCACCTTGGGCTCCTGCTGACCTCGCTAGGCCCGAATCCCTGAATCATTTCGGATTCTTTGGTAACAAGAGTCAGAACCCAGCAGGGGCGATGTTAAGCCATGACGAGGTTTACCTGAAGGCTGCTGGGGGCCGGTACAGAGAGAGGACAGAAATGCTGAAGACTGAGGCCCAGGAGCAGGCACAAAGCCGGGAAACCACCTTCTCTGCGCAGAGGGCAGCTCGGGTGGGCATCACCACCGGAGTCAGGCTGATGGCATTTGTTTGGGTTTGTGACCCAAATCTGTCCAGCTTTGGGTCACCAACCTGTTCCTTCCAGGAGCGTAAAGCACCTTCACTGAGAGGCCCGAAACCTCAGCATGGGAGGGCAGTGGCCCCTGCAGGGAAAGGCCGGCGGCCGCAGCCACAGTGCCAACTGCCCGCCGCTGCCCCACAGGCCTGTGTCCTGCCCGCCCCGCACGCCAGTGCTGGGTCCCTCTTGGCGCCTCCGCCCGCTGGATGAGAAGGTGCTGTCAGCTCCGGGTCAGCTGCCCCAGCTTGTTTATCTGAAGTCGGGATTTTGTAGACTATCGGCTGTCACCACAAATGCTCCTGTCACCAGGAAGGCAGGCAGCAAGTGGCATATGCTCCTGTCTCCGGGAGTTTGGGAGCCTTTCTAATGATGCACTCCAAAACTTGGCCTTAGATCTCAGAAGTTCCCGAGTGAACGAATAGCCAGAGTCCCCAGAAACAAGGCGAGCAAGTGTTCGCCCCCAGTGCCCTTCACAGGCCTGCGCTCTGTGCGTGGGCTCGAGGGAGCACCCGGTGAATGGTCGCGCGCCCTCATGCAGACACCCAGCTCCCCGACCGCTCCCCCGCGCAGGGACATCTTTAGCATTCTGCGGGGAAACTCCTTAGACTTGTCTCAAAGCATCTTATTCTGCAAGATGATATGAAGAATCTAGGGGAAGAAAAAAGAAAAAAATCAGGCATATTGGCTAATTAAAAAAAAACTAAGAGAGATAAACAGCCCCCGAATTTCAGGCTTATGAAATATTTATTCAGTGGCAAAAAAGACACTGATGTCGGAAATGAACTTTGCAAAGTAATTACTTTTGATCCCAGCAAAATGCATTCAGAGGCCTCCAGGTAAACATCACCTTTGATAGGCAGGAGGCAAATTGCGAAGCAACATTATTTTTAAAGGAAACAAGGAATGAATGAAAGTAAGCAGCTCGAAGGGCCTGTCGAAAAGCATTCTGCTTCCCGTGAAATGTTTTCGACAATGGTCTTTGAAAGGACAGCAGAGATGTGAATTCAGGAAGGTAAGATATGACTAATTGGTAAAGCCCCAGAAAGGGGCTTCCTCCTTCTTAAAGAAACTTTAAATGATGCCCACGTATTTAAAAAATAAGAGTATGTGCCACTAATTTTGGTAAAGATCTTTAATGCAACATTAAAATGGAAATACGCTCCAACTCGGCGTCTCCTGGGAAAATGTCACTTCTTATGTTACACCTGTTTTCCATTTTGCTCCAGTGCTCTTTTGAAAATAGATTCATCCTCAATACTCCCAGAGTAGAAGGATGATGTTTCAGGGAAAAAGGAGCACTTTTTGTTTTTTTCTTTCTTTCTTTCTTTTTTTTTGGTTTTAATAAATTCTCCAGGGAGAGTGCGCTCGGTGTGAGCATATAAGCTTTTCCAAGGTGTTTGCCCGGGTGCTGTTTCCAGGGGCGTGTGTTTGCCTCTATTCTTTTATCTTTCGAATTGTAGGCCTGTGTGAGAGTAGGCCAGGGTCCACTCCCAAGCTCACTAGTGTCAAGAAGTAATACCACTGACGGAGGAACCTGTAAAAAATGACCACGTTTCAGGTTAATACACAGATGGCTGGTATCCCACAGGCCCCGGTGTTTCTGGGTCCACACAGACTTAGCCGGAGACGATCTTATGGCTTCCGAGACAGAAAGCTCCTCTGAGGGCTCTTCTCATCGGGGTGCGAGCAACCAGCACCTTAGGAAGGTACGCACACCCTCCCTTCTTATTCCCTAGAGATGTCAATGCCAGGCAGGCGATGTCAATGCCAGGCCTTGTGCAAGCAGATTTCCCTCTTTGGAAGTTGTTATGAGAAGTATTTTATAAATTCCTCATATGGAAAAAGCGAGTAGAAAAATCTGAACGTGTCTCCTTGCTTTCATAAAAACCCTAAAACAGTCTTAAATGCCATTTCTGAAACACTGTTTCAGAACCTTTCCCTTGAAATCTGGGGACATTATTTGAAAAGCTACCAAAAGCCCCCGTCACCTCCCTAGCTCATAAGAAGTAAAAGTCTACCATATATTTGAAAGAAAAGCCCGAAATAGGTATATCTTTTTTCCCCACTGGATTACAGAGCAGCAGAGAAGGTGAGGGAAGATTCAGAATAGTAATAAAGGTCAAGTCGTCCCCCAAAGAGGGCTCGCAACTAATCTCAGCCTTTGTAATTGGAAAAATTGTGCATTTTGAAGACGTGCTTGGGAAGATCTGGAAAACAAGGCAAAGTCTTGTCTTTGGGGTTATCCGGTGGGGCGGAACCTCACTGCCCATCAGGAGCAGGAGGGTTGGCGGGTGATGGTTCAAGCCTGCAACACATGCTTACTGAATGCCAATGTGAACCAGTCCAGGGAGCAGGCTTTGTGCACAGGTGAGTTACTAGGAAGAGTGTCCTGGAAGGGTGTGGGACTATGGGACAGGAAAGGTGGAGAGAGGCTAGACAAGGGTCCCCTGGAGGTGACTTCATCAGGGTCTTCCAGGGAAACTAGGAGAGGTTTCTCAGACGGGGGCTTGCACAGCTCTACAGCTGTTGGTCATCGGCTTCGGGCTGCCCAGGGAGCCAGGAACCTCGGGCATCTCCAAGCCAGTGCAGGCAAGGGGCTCCGGGAGCCTCTGGGCCTTCCCTGGGAGTAGCCACAGTAACAAGAGGCTAGAAGTCAAAACCCAGAGAAGTCAGAAAGGAACAGGGGCCTTGCTCAGAAATGGTGAAGGGGACGGGAGGGGGTCTGGGTGGAGCGCACCCAGTGCCCTTTGCAACAGGCACCGCAAACTAAAAGCCAGAGTGCAGGGGCTGGGCACGCTCTCTGAGAGCTCACAGGCGCTCGGGCACGCGTGTGTGGCCCCATCGATCTTGCCCTCCCACAGACGAGCACACTGAGGCTGGAGAGCAGAGATCCCTCGCCAGAAGGTACCCACGGCCGGCCAGCAGTGCCGAGGGACTGACTCCAAAGCCGCCCACCCGCATCCCCCTCGGTTGCCTCTCTGCTCTAGCCAAATGTCCTTACACCATTCTGTCAGGAGACTTTCGGACCGAACTGTTTCCTCCCTGAGATGCAAGAGATCCGCTTCCGCTGCCCCGCTACTCTGCATGCTTCGTGGAATCCTGGTTTGTTTGTGTCACTACATTCTTTTCTTCTGTGGGGAAGACAGGCAAAGGTCCCTCTCTCCCCCAGCAGATGTGTCGGTATCGCTAAGTGACAGTGAGAAGTCACTAGCACCCCCATCCCACTGCCGGCCGCCTGCGTGCGGTGGCCCCGGGTTCCCTGTCACCCGGCTCTGGAGCCCATGGATAATTCATGGCCACATTCTGCACGCCGGCAGGCCTGGCTCCGGCCGCTGCTGGAGAGGGGAGCTCGGCAGACAGCGTGGGGAGGGTTTCCTTCTGAAAGAGGGTTTTTACCCACAGAACTAACCGGCCGATGACCAGCTCCAACAGATTGTCTAGAACACACAGTGATGCCCAGTAAACCCGCCCAAAGCAGAACCCTGAGAACAGCTACGGAGGTTTGGGGTCCCTCCCTTAAATGCTGTTGGCCGCTCTGGGAGTTCATTCATTTCGCCCGGTGAGTCCTCCTGGAGCACGGCTGCGGGAATGCCGCTGTCCTCAACAGGACAAGCAGATGGCCGAGGGCTTCCTTAGTGTCTCAGCGCCGGCCTGAGTGTCCCAGGTGTGGGCTGGGGCCAGTCTGCTGAGGGGCTGGGTAGCCACAGAGTGAGCCAGTTCCTCAGCCACTGGAAGGGCATCCAGGACGCAGGACATACGGAGGAGGGCCCCCAGGGAGAGGGGCTGAGCTTATTTGGGCAATGGGGTTTCTCCTCATATTTCACAACCATGATAAAGCCAAACTTTACTCTCTAACACACAGACACACGCACCTGTCACAATAGGGTCTCAGAAGGCCAATGGCCAAGCTCTCCCCGTGTACGTATATGTGTGAGTGTGAGTGCGTGTGTGAGGGTGTGTATGCGTGTGTCCATGTCTGCGTGCGTGATCGAGTGTGTACGGCACACATGATCCTATGCCTGCCAGTGTGTTCACCCTTGAGTGTGAGCTCATGTGTGCTCATGTGTATGTTTAAGTGTGCGTGTGAATATACGCATATGCGAGTGCCTATGGCAAAGGGGGCACCCATGTGCACGTGGCTGTGTGTGTACCCGAATGGCATGCACGTGTGCACACACACACGGAGGTATGTGCAATGTTGTGTGTATGGCATCTGTGTGTGACAGTGTGTGTCTGTGTGTGCCTGTGTGTATGCACACGCACCGGAGGCTGAAGACATCCTCTGTTCACCTGTGTCCACACCTGAAACTCTTACTGGAATTATAAGCCCAACACGCTCCTGGAATAACACTTTTCTTAACTCACCTTCCTTCAGCCTTCCCAAAGACCTGGTGTCTTTGAGGTCTTCCTATTGTATATGCCTAGGCTGGCCACTTGTTCCACAATTACTGGAAGCCTTCGTGTCCTCTATGATTTCTTTCCTCTCCCAACCACGAGAGATAGATGCTAAGTCATGGGGTCTTTACCCTTTATTTTACTTTATTTTATTTATTCACTTACTTATTTATAGGGGCAGGAGTGGGCGAGAGGCAGAAGGAAAAGGGAGAGAGAAAATCCCAAGCAGGCCCCATGCCCAGCATGGAGCTCGATGCAGGGCTCGATCTTATGACCCTGAGATCATGACCTGAGCTGAAATCAAGAGTCAGACGCTTAATTAACTGAGCCACCCAGGTGTCCCACAGGGTCTTTACTCTTTAATGAGCTTATTTGTCCATTGTGTGTATAACATACACACAGAAAAATAAATCATAGATGTATAGCTAGATAAGTTTTCACAGAGTAAACACACCCATGCAATCACTCCCCAAGTCAGGAGAAAGAACATGGCCATCCTCCTTGTGTCCCATCCTGGCTACCAGTCCCCACATCCCCAAAGATCATTCTCAGGCAACAATGAATATGCCATGTGAATTCTGCCTTTTCTGAACTGTGTATAAAGGGAACCATACAGTAAGTCTGCATCTGTGTGTGACTTCTTGTTTGTGAGACCCATCCTCCCATTGCTCGTGGTGGCATTTCTCCCTTTTAATTGCTCTATAGTATTCTGCTGCAAGAATGTACCAAATGGACTTATCCATCTTATTATTGATGGACATTTGAAATATTGTCTATTTCAAATAATACTTCTATGTATGAATATCTTTAAAACTTGCTTTTGGTGGAAGTACATATGCATTTCCATTCGGTATATACCCAAGAGTGGAATTCTGGGTTCCCTCGATTCTTTGCTTAGACCGCAGCAGCAGTCTGAAACCAGGCTTGCCTTGATCTACCCCAGCCTGCACTCCCCATGCTATACAGCACATCCACAGGAAACCTAGCTCAGCTCTGCTCATCAGCTCTCAAAGGGTCCTCCAATTGCAGCACATGATAAGCTTTCTGGATGATTTTTATATAGCACACTGCTGAATAGAGCTACGCATTCCTCATGGAGATTCATGCCTCTTGGCAATGAGATGTTGCAGACCTCACTGTTTATCCACTCCCTTGAATATGCGCTGGTCTCCTAACCTGTTTTGACCCACTCACTGTGGTAGAAGTGACTCCAGACTGAGGCGTCAAGAGACCCTGCTGCCGCATTTCTCACTTCCTGGGACGCAAGATGAAATGAAATGGAATGCCAGGCGGAGAGAAGTCAGGGCATCCTGACGAAAGTCAGCCCTGCCAAGCCCCCTAATCAGCGCTTCCTAGACATCACCTCACTCACTGCAGGCTCCCATCTGAGGGGGGCCCATCACCCTGTTGGTGGCCAAGAAGACAGAAGCCACAGGGGCTAACACAAGACCAAGATGAGATGGGACTGAACTTAGGAGTTAGCTGCACAGCTGTGGCATGTCCACCGTGTCACTTTTCTTCGCATGGCATCCTGCCAGACACGTAGGAGACATTCAAAATACCTACCCAGTATAAACAAACCTGAGTTACTGGATCCCTAAAGGTTAGTGCATTATCATTTCTAGGCATCTCTGGTAGGAAGTGATTTCAGCCAACTAAGGACAACAAGAGTGGGAAACTAAATGATTTCCCGGTAGAAACTGCCTGGCAGGAAACACACACCGCATTGTTTTCTGGTTAAGCTGGGGGCTCAGAGCACTTCCCCATGAGGAAGTGCTGAGTTGGCCCACCACGACGCACTCCACATTCCTCAGCTCAGCAAACCCAGGAGGTTCTGCTGGTACTGTCATTTCACACATAATGAAACCAAGGCTTGAGTGGTGAAGCCGTCCCCGGTCCCACAACTAATAACGGCAGCCCTGGCATCCATCCTACATCTCCCTTGGGTTATTCATTTATTTAACAACCGTTTATTGAGCCAATACTATCTGCTAACTTCAGAGACAAGGGAGCAAACTTAGTGGGAATACCCTCATCCTCTCTGAGATGGAGGCTCACATTCTAGATGCCCTTCAAGTTGACATCAGGACATCTCCTGCTAAGCTGGGTTTTCTAGTTCTAGATCAGCCTACCGGAGGCCACGCCATTGCTAGGTGATGTAACGCAGCTGGCTGTAGGTCACAGGACTTATTCCTTAGACTACTAACATGTCAGTGGGGCTGGAACAATGTAGAGACTTGCAAGTCTACGGTCAAGCTTTGCCTAATAAAGACTGAGCTGTTATAACATATTCCCAATAGCTCCCTTCTCTGTCTCACCCCCTCCAGGTAAATCTACTGCCCGAGTCTTCAGCTGCTGTGACTGCCTGCCTCTTTCTGTTTTCAGTATTGTTTAACCACAAAGAGTACATGGTAAATTTTGCTTAAGTAATAATTCATATATGGTTGTTTTAGCATTGGAAGGGTTTTATCTTCTTATTCTTTCTTAGAAAAGCATCGATCAGGGAAAGCAGGCAGTAAAACACTTCTTAAGATTTTACATGGTTGTCTAACAGGGGTCACATTCTCAATGAGCCCAGATAAAATTTCCTCCACCTAATGTTCTTGCTCATTGGTTGTTATTTGGAAGAATAATGACGAGTATTTGAGAGGTCTTTCAGATGGAACTCAAGAACTCACATTTAATATTTATGGCATAGAAAGGCCTGAGTTGGGATTTCCAAAGGCAGAGTGTGGGGACGGCAGAACCTGGTTCTGGGCATTGCTCAACCCGATATAAATCACACTGGATGCTTTTCTTTAATCGCACATTCCATCAGGATGGAGGCTGAGCCCGGTGAATGCTCGACCCCACTTGCTGACTTTAACAACATACTTCATTTATTTTAAATATTCTAAAATTCAGTGCATAGCCTCAGGGCTTCTTTATGTCCTACATTCTATCCCTTCCTATGCGTTTTCTAGCTTAGCACCAGAAGGCAGAGCTCTGACGCCATGGGTTCAAACGCTACTTTGGTTCTTTAAAAGTCCTTTGCATTGCTGACCTTGGGATGCCTCAGTTTCTTCATCTGTGAAATGCGGAACAGCCCCATATCACACTCGCGGTGCTGGTACAAGGACTGAAGGAGATAACGCACGGGTTATGCCTGCATCGTGCCCAGCCTGAAGCAGGTCCTCACCCACTGCTGTTACCACCACCGCTGTTGTGCACTGGGTTGGGGGGTATCTGGCAAAAAGTATCTGGAGAATCACTTCCTAGAGAAGCTGTGACTTGCAGAAGAGCTCCTCGAGTAGTGGGTGGCATTCCTTAGTCAAGCAGGGGGTGGGGACTAAAGACACTTCAGTCCCAGGCAGGGCGTGGGCAAGGCAGGGGAGGCATCAGCACATTGGTGCGCATTCTCATCTGCTTTTCTCTCTGGAGGAGGACGGCTAACTTGTCTAAATGTGTGTTCATCCTGTTTCTTGAGTCACATGGTCCCCATTCTCCCTGCATTTTGAGTATGTCTTTCCATTCATTTGTGTTTGGACGCAAGGCTCTGGCTCCAGGAGAAAATACTGCGTATTGGCTGCTGGTGCAGAGCGTGTACAGTCGCCGCTCTGTGCTGGCGCAGGGGCCCCAGGGGTGCACGGGACAACCGTGGGGGAAGGAAGAACGCCTGGGCTGTGGGGGCGCATGCTGTGAGGGTCCTGCAGAGTGGAGGCGGGGCTCTATTCTGGGGGCGGGGGGAGTTCTGCCTTTAGCATCTGTTTGTTATTCATAGAAGAAAGCAAAATTTTGCAGAAATAAGATAAATGTTCCATGCAACTACACAAGTTTTCTTGTCAAATTAAAAACATAAATGGTGTAGCACCAACTTAAATATTTTCTGCTTCTTTGTGTCACCTTCAACAAAATGAAGAAGAAAAAATGTGGGAGGAGATGAAAAGGGGGGGAAATGCTGGCACAGGTGAGGCTAGGTTTGTTGGCTTCACAAATCAACAGATTCTGTTCCTGTGCCACCTGGAGGGCCGCCAGGAGAGGTGTGAGAGGGGGTGAGGCCACTTCTGAAAACCGTCTGTCGCAGCTTCTACAAGCGCTCTGGTGTGCTTGCTTTGTTGCACTCTTCTAGGATGTGAGCCGACCAGCACCTGGCACCGGGCCCATTCTGAACATCCGCAACCCGGATCTGCGCAGATGAAACCGAAGCCATCGATCTTGTCCCGAAACAGAAGCAAATCTCCCCTCCTGCATGCATCAGCCAGGGACAAGGTGTTCCAGGAGGAGATGATCCTGGAAACCGTGCCCTCCCTCTCCACTCAGGCTTGCATAGTCAGCATGCATCAGTCAAGATCCTTCAAGCTGGAAGGAACCATTGGTGGAGCTGAGGCATGTGGGAGCCACAGGTGGGACAGCTGCCCAGAAGTCAGGCGACTGGAGGAACCTGCTGGAATCTGCGAAGGAAGCTACCACGGCTGCCTGCAGCTAGAAGCAGGAGGCTGACGGTGAGCCATAGAGGGCCTGGAAGATTCAGGAAGCCCCTGCCTCTGCTGCTGCTGGAGGCTGCTTATCCTCTGCCTTCTGCATTTCATGGGAGCAGCTCTCAGAGGCAGAATCCAAACCAGGCTCCTACTGGAAAGGGATTCTGGAAAATGTAACTCCCAAGTTTCTAACCCCTAGGATGACATGGCCCAGTTGCTGCAGGGAATGGGCGTATGAATGCCGACGGCCCATAGCTGGCCCAGGCCACTCATGTGGCTACTCAGCATCCAAACCCATATTCTACCCATGTACGATCTCCAAACACCAATCACAGAATCGTCATCATGTTTCTTCCTACACAAAGAGAAGTGCTCTCCTCCAGCAGGAGAGTGAGAGCCCCATGGTCCCATCAGTCACAGAACAAACTTCTCCGTGGTCCTCATCCTCCTCGTTCAGACAAAGTCACTCTTACACTGGGGCCTGCAGCCTGAACTCCCAGGTTAGCAATCATCAGTACACCTTCTGTGAGATGGCAGGGCATGGGAGGGCAGGGAAGAAGCTGCTGGCTGACGGTGTAAAAGATAGGTAGAGCAAACAGGAAAACACCTACAAGCACCCGAGGCCTTGTGTCTAGTAACTGATCGCAAAGCCTTCTGGTATTTACAATTCCTTCCCCACCACCCACCAGTCCACGTCCCTGTTGCATGTCAGTCACCCCCCGGCTAGCGTGCTTTCACCAAAGCCCCCCTCCTGAAGGACTGAGCCCTCAGTGGTCTGGCCTGCTGTGAGTTTTCTTCTCCAAGTCCTAAGGGGCCCCAGCCGGCCGGTGCTTCACATCTCCTGTCCCCAGCCCACCACGCTCCTCTAATAGAAGCACGCCCGGTGACCTTAGCCAGCACAGGAAGCCCTGTCTTTGACTCCGGAGAAGGGGAAGTCTCACTTTGTTACGTTATAGCCTCAACTTCGGGCATTTCTCTGTTGGAAACCAAAGCCTCTCAACCCGCCAGGCCGAAGGTCGCAGGGATGGGCGTTAAACATCCTGTGTTTGGGTTGTTGGGTGTGTTAGTGAGAGAAGCCACTCGCATCTCCGCTCCTTAGTTCCCAGATCCATGTATTCTGGCTAGGGGAGTCACAGCAGCACGGACTGCTCACTGGGCCAGAGCTTAAACTGCACCTTGTCCATGCCTCATCCCGGCAGGTGCTCCCTCCTGTCGGCACCAAAACTGACTCTTCGAAAAGCCATTCCCCATTCTGCCTGATAATAAGACTTACTGTACAGCTATAGGAATTCAGTCAACGCAGTCCTAGGGGAACAGAGAGATCAATGAAACAGAACAGAGAGCGGAATAGTTGGACCTATGCAACTAAGCCCCACCGATTTTTACAAAGGTGCAAACGCAATTCAGTGGAGGAAGGAGAGCCTTTCAACAATGGTGATGGATCAAGTGGATGTTCATATGTAAAGGAAACAAATAAAACGAATCTTGACCTAAATCTCACACCTAATACCAAAATTAACTCACAATGGATCATGGATTTAACATAAAACTAAAAATATAAAAATTCTTGAAAAAAGAAACACAGAGCAAAATCTTTGGATTCTAGGGTTAGGTGTTTTTAGACTTACCACCAAAAGCTCAATTCATAAAGGAAAAAAAATACATTGACTTCATCAAAATAAAGTTTTGCTTTGTGAAACCCATGTGAGGAGGATAAAAAGGCAAGGTACAGATGAGGAAAAATCTTTACAGACTATGTATCTCCTAAAGGATTAGTACCTAGAATATATAAAGAATTCTTAAAACTCAACAGTTATAAAAACCTTAAACAATCTAAGAAGAAAACAGACAAAAGACACAGAGATATTTCACAGAAAGGACATACAGATAGCAAATAAGCCCACAAAAAGACAGTCAACATCATTAACCATAATGAAAATATAAGTTAAAACCACAAGATATCACTACACACCTATCGGAATGGCTAAACTTTAAAAAAGAGAAAAAACAGTGATAACACCAAATGCTGGCAAGGATGCAGAGAAACTGGGTCACTCATGTCGCTTGGGGGAATGTGAAATGGTGCAGCCATTCTGGAAATCAGTTCGGCACTTTCTCATAAAACTCCATAAGTAATTACCACACAAGTCAACCACTGCTCTCTTGGGCATTTATCCCAGCGAAATGAAAACTCATGCTCACATAGAAACCAATGCATGAGTGTTTACAGCAGCTTTATTCATAACAACCCCAAGCTAGAAACAACTCTTATGTCCTTTGGTGGGTTAATGGTTTAGCGAACTGTGGATCCACGAAACCATGAAATTCTACTCAGTAATCAGAAGGAACAAACCATGGCTCTGCGCTTACTTGGATAAATAGCATAGGAATTATGAGTGGAATAAAGCCAATCCCCAAAGCGATATACTTGTGTGTACCCGATTCCATTTACATGGCTTTTTTGAAATGATGACATTAAAGAAATGGAGAAAAGATTAATAGCTGCCAGGGGTTGGTGAGGGGTCAGGTGTGGGAGGTAGATTTGGCTATAAAAGACTCTCCTGAGGACCCTTGGAATGGATCTGCTCTCCGTCTTCACTGTGGTGTGGATACATGAACTGGCACATGGGACACAAGTGCATAGGACTAACCACACGCAAGCACACACACATGCACACACGCATGCACACACACACACGGGTAGAAGCCAAGTGCATAGGACTAAACACACGCAAGCACACACGCATGCACACACACACGGGTAGAAGCCAAGTGCATAGGACTAAACACACGCAAGCACACACACATGCACACACACATACATGGGTAGAAGCCAAGTGCATAGGACTAAACACACGCAAGCACACACGCATGCACACACACACACATGGGTAGAAGCCAACTGATAAGAGTCTGAATGAGCTGGGTGCACTGGGTCAAGGTCGGTTTCCTGGTTGTGATACTGTATTTCAGTTTCGCAAGATTTACCACTGGAAGAAATGGATGAAGGCTACAGGAGACCTGTCTGCATCATTTCTTAGAACTGCGTGTAAATCTACCTCGAAATAAATAAATTGAAAAAAAAAAAAAGGTGGGGAGGCAGTGGTAAGCGATAGTAAACCTCCAGAGTAGCTCCAATGGCTCACTTCCTCTGCTATAAAATGAGCTCCTGGGGCAGAGCCCCTGCTTCAGTAGCCATCTGCCCAATGGACGATCGGATGACAGGGCACGCTCATGCCCACCCTACCCGGAGTCTGCCCGTCAGTCTGATGGCCGCTGTGCTTGTCTACACATGGATGACACTCGTTGCCCAAGTTTTACATTTAAAGTAAATAAAAACGCCTATAAAGATAAATGTAAGGAACCAATTTGTATATATGAAGTGACTGTATAATTGTATGTCCAGCTACTTAAGGCTTTACCTTGTTTGATACTGCATAATAAATCTATCATGTAGGATAATTTTGTGGTTATTGTAGGAGAGTTTTACATCCTGCTACCCAAATGCATTACGTTGTTTGCGTTTCTTGCTTGAAATTTTCGTAAATGGAACAAGTTTGTATGAAAATAACAGTGTGGCTGGTGGGAATATAAATTTATATAATTCTCTTGGGAGTTAACATGACATTCGACTTTAATGAATTTATCCTAAGAAAATAACTGTGATCCCAGGGTCCTGGGATCAAGCCCCACATCGGGTTCTCTGCTAAGCAGGGAGCCTGCTTCTTCCTCTCTCTCCCTGCCTACTTGTGATCTCTGTCAAATAAATAAATAAAATCTTAAAAAAAAGAAAATAACTGGACACGCATGAAAAGGTATATGTAAAGTTATTAAGTAAGGTATTATTTATAATAGTGAACACTGGAAATAAGCAACGTATCCAAACAAACAGAAAGAGCCTGGGTAAACCACTGTGCTGTTGCACAATGTGAAATGACTGAACAAGATCTAGCCATTCACAGTGATGCTGTGTTTCTCTATTTACTACAGTGAGAAATGGCTCCACATAAGTTAGGTGGACATCACTGGGTTTCACACGAGGATGCGGCATGAATCCATACTTATTTGTAGAATGCCCGGCTCTCCGCGTGGGTTTATGGACGTGTACAAACAGGGCATCATCGCTTGGAAGGAAAAAGACCCAAACCTTAACTGTGCTAATCTGTGTGGGAGATTTCAGCTAATTAGGTTTTTAAAAAATGTATCCCATTGGGCATGTATAATTATTTTCCCTAATGATTACTTGTATGTGTAAAAATAATAAAGTCTCCTGAGTTTTCACATTATGAGAAGTTTTATCATTTTTATTTTCCATTTTTAATAGATTTATTGCATGGGAAAATCTGCATAAAACAGCATCATTTATTTTCTATCCGATTAAGAGAGACAGCTTTGTTCTGAGCACAGAAGGAGCCACGACACCAACACCTAGCAGAAAGTTTCAGGTTATGAGTATTCAGGAGGTTGCCCTTGAAAAGACAGGGCTGAGTTTGGTCCTAAGAGCTAAATATTTAGCGAGGCCAAGGAAAAGAGCTTGACTGTGAACTCTTTGAGCGGAGGGATCTCTCCCTTGTTCACGTCTAGGTCCCCTGTACCTGGGTCTGCCTGCTCTATGCTGGACATCGCTCTTTGCACGGCAGAAGCAGTGGTGAACTGGGGAGCCACAGCCCTACCTTTGGTGGGGTCAAGTGGAGAGTAAAAGTCAGCAGCAGAAGGAAGCGGGTGACACAACTATCAGAGACATGAGACATAATGTAGGAGCAGAGCAGGAAAGGAGACATTCAGTCCCAGCCCGCCATGAGTCACGGCCAGGCCTGGGATGCGTGGGGCAGCATATTCTAGGAAGAGCAAGTTCCAAGGCCGTGGGGCAGAAAGGAGCTTCAGGGCCTAGGAGCAGAGGGCCCAAATGGGCTGAGGGGTGGGAGGAGGTAGCAAGAGTTGGCAATGTGGGCTCTGATGGTCGCCACGAAGAGCTAGATGTTATTCCAGGGGCTAGGGATGCTATCGGAGGGTTTTTCAGAGCACGTTTACTCCCAGAACAGCCCTAGATTTACAGAAGAGAGTCCCTTCACACTTCCTTCCCATTTTTGCTTGTTGTTAGCATCCTGCTGTCCTAGGGGACATTTGTTATGATTAGGAAACTGACACTGGTGTATTGCTATCAGGCAAACTGCAGATCTAATTCCGATTTCACTGTATCTGCATGAATGTCCTTTTCCTGGTCCAGCACCCCACCCAGGACACCACACCGCCCTTAGTCATCATGTTGCCCAACGCTCCCCTGGGCTGTTTTGGAGCCTCAGACTCCTGGGTTTGGGTGACCTTAGCAGTTTAGGGGAGTAGTGGCTAGTATTTTGGAGGATGTCCTTTCCTTTGGATTTGTCTGATGGTTTTCTCACGGTCAGACCGGGGTTTTGAGTTTTAGGGGGAGAAAACAGAGATGGTATCTTTCTGATCATATCAGGGTGCATGCGATCAACATGACTTATCAGCAACATTGTGACCCGCGAACCTTGGCCACCCTGTCAAAGAATGAGGCGGTTAGGATGGAAGCCGACGTGGGCCCAACGAGCAGGCAATGCGAGCGGAGGAATCGTAGCAAGAAAGCGGACTTGGGGTGAGTGGCCAGTTGGATGCGAAGGGCAAATTCAAGCAGAGGCAGGAAGTGAGGCCGTGCGGGGTTGACTGCCAGGCTAGGGAGTTTGCATTTTATCCCCGGAGTTTTCAAATGCTGGCCTCTGAGTCCTACCCTCCAACAGAACTTTACCAAAAAAATGGCAAAAATAGTATAAAACCTAAAATGAATTCCCTGTGATGGGAGGAGAAATATTGGACCCAGCGTCACTGAAGACACCCTCGCCCCCCGCACAAATTCTGGGCAGCTTAGGGCAATCCATAGGAAGAGCACAGCTACAGGCAAGGTGAGCGAGTGTGAGGGGGAATCAGGGGTCGCTATACCTAACATAAGAGAGGCCCTTTCTTCGTCCAGAGGGGAAGCCCCTGTGGCTCGATCAGGTGGGCACAGAGTGTGCCCACTGAGGGGGATGAAGGGCCTAAGCGGCTCTGATCGGAACGAGTGGCCAGTCCACTCTGCTCGCGCAGGAGGGCATCAGGGTGCTTTTCAAGGCAAAGGTGGGACAACCGTATTCCTGGTCTCCACAGACTTCATTTGCTCTGGGTCTGGTCTCATGGATAGTTAGAGAGGACGCCTGGGACCGCAGAAGACACAAAGGGGATCCAGCTTCACTGGGGGTTGGCCACTGGTGAGCTGTGGTGTCCTTAACCCGGACTTGAGCAGCTGTCTCCCAGACCCACGTTTCTCTCCCAGACCCACGTTTCTCACTTGCTGGAGGGTTTCTGCGATGTGATGGTAGACACAGCAGCCTAATGACCACAAATGATTGCCCAAGAGGAAATCTTGTTTAACATTTAATACGCAATAACAACTGCTAGCTCAAGTGCTCTTCTCCCCACGGGCGGAGTGGGGCTTACTGTTTGGGAACTTCCAAGTTAGTCATGAGAACAGTAGAATCCTGCCCTCCTTCGAAGGACTCTTCATGCCGGAGTCGCTTCTCTGGGTCCCCTCCAGCAAGAATTCAGTTCCTAGGGCTCCAAAAGCAATGCCCGCACCCGGGGTCCCTCCCTGCTCCTGACTCTGATCTCAGTCCTCTGTGAGAAGCTGCTCCGACCTCCCAGACTTTCATGATGGGGCACTCCACCCCACAAATCAAATGCTAAGCACCAGCTTTGTGCAGTGACAAAATCGGCCAGGGGTGACTTCAGCTCATAAGGAGCTCACTGTCTTACCCTGGTCCTCAGATCATTTGAATCAGAAAAGCCCGAGTTGCTGGTGAACATACAGCGCATTTTGGGCCTCAACTCAGACTTCCTGAATCAGAAATTTGGGGTGTGAGCCTGGCATTCCCTTTTAACTCACAGTGTGACCCCCATACTGAATTCTTAGCATGCAGTTTAACCTTTTTTTTTCCTAAGATTTTATTTATTTATTTGGCAGACAGAGATCACAAGTAGGCATAGCGGCAGGCGGGGGCGGGGGGAGCAGGCTCTCTGCTGAGAGCCCGATGTGGGGCTCGATCCCAGGACCAGGACCCGAAGATCATGACCTGAGCTGAAGGCAGAGGCTTTAACCCACTGAGCCACCCAGGTGCCCCAGCTTAACCTTTATGGAATCTAGAATGTGCTTTAACTTGCATACGCATCTCCTCTCTCTTAGATTGCCGTGCGTGGTCGGCAGTTCACGCTGCTCTGTGCTGAATGCACGAACGCGCGGATGGATGATTAGACTTTCCCAGCCAGAGTGGACATCACTCTGGGGCGAGGGGCCGGTGATGTGCAGATCCCCGAGGCCACTGCTCGGTGCAGCATATAAGTTCATGGGCCTGGCTGAGCCCACGGAGTGGAGTTCGTGTCCGTAAGTGGCGGAGAGGACTGGCTCTCAGCGGAGTGATGAAGAATGACAATGACAACAGTGCCTGGCGGAGGTCTGCTGCGGGGCACGTACCGTGCCAGGCACCTTGCCGGTCTTCCTTCCCACTGCTTCTCCCTCCAGCGGAGCAGACTGCAGCTCACTGCACAGATGCAGAGTGCACGCGCAGAGAGATGACGAGTGCAGTTGTGGCAGGAGAACTACTCAAGGCCCGGTAGCCAGAGGCCTGAATATTAGGGAAGGGATTTCAGCAGCTATGGCAGTCGCCTGGAGAGAGATCCGGGAGGCAGGCAATCCTGGCGCTCACGGTGGGGCGGACATTGTCTCCACTACGTACAAGGTTGGCCCGAGTGGCCTCGGTGCAGTGGCTCCCACCTGCCTCCTGATGGACGTGGTGGAACCAAACAGTGAGACTGCAGCAAGTGTAGTCTCTTAGACCCTCGACTCTTCCAGGACCGCGTGACCCTTCTTTGTTCTTGTTCTGCTTCAGGTCAGGTCGGCCAGGCTGACCGAGCACCGCCAACGAGTCATGTCTGTGAAGGAGACATGGCCACCTCCTCGAGGAGCTCAGAGCCCAGGAACCGTCACTTTAGCAGACTTCGCGGGGACAGAGTCATATGTACATGTCAGACGTCGGCTTTGTTCTCATTAGGATAATTGCCCTGCACTGTACCAGCAATTAGGCCCCTCGGTGTGTGTGGGTACGTGTGCCCCAATTAGTTATGTCCTTACCTAATACAATGTTAATATTTGATAGCAGTCCTAAAAAGTTAAACTTAAATAATTATATGAACCGAATTAAGATAGCATAATATTACCAATCAGACTAATGTGGCTTCATAACCCAGTGCGATGTCCTATGTATCTACCAATTAGGCAGCGCCTCAGAGGGTAAGACCACATCCCTTATTGCTTTGCCTTGAATAATTTAAAACTCCTCCCAGCCACGAGGAAACAGCTGTCTCTTGCATTTAAGAGTCGTCCTTCCAGCCCAGATGAGGCAAAGTAAATGGCGCTGCCCTCGTTTGCCTGCAGGTGCCTGGTGCCACGGCAGAAACCCCAGGTGTCAGCTGAGGAGTTGGTGGTCGTGGACATGCCCTTCCTAGTGTCCTGAGGCAAGGTGAGACCAGAACCTGCTGAATGCAGTGCTCTGTGGGAGAAGGTCTAATGTGACGAGCTTCTACCCTCCAGAGGGGCAAGCCCTGTTGTCACGGAAGAGCCACAACTGTGTGCCACGAGGACAGGTGCAAGATGATGTGTAAGACAGTGAACTCAGATGTCTCCAATCTGTGCTGGGTAGGGAGACAAAAGAGCTAAATGAGGAAAATGAGATTACGATCACCAAGATTCATGTCTTGGGTGTTCTGATTCAATTTCCATGAATCTCATTAAGTAATCAAAACGCTAAGCTTGAAACTTGGGTATTCTGCCACCAGGGGGCAGCACGCGCCCACATACACAGAGCTTGTCCACCACCCGCTGTGAGCTGGGCACCCGGGGCCCAGGGCAGCGAGTCCCTGGCATCGTGGAGCTTAGAGGCTGGTGCTTGGATCTTATAATCTGTGGTGAGAAACAGTTTTAAATGCTGTAGTGGCAGTTAACAGGAAAACGGTTCTGTTTATTTCAAAGCTATCATTTTTTATTATAATAGTTATTGAAATAAGTGGAAAATAAGTATTAAGCAGTTATCACATGGGAAATAATATGATGTTTAGTTGTAAAATTAAGTAGAGGTTTTCAAGTATCTTTAAGCTTTGTGCATCCAAAATTATGTGGGGAAGCAAAGCCCCGGGTCCAGAAAACACAAAGAACCTCTCTGTCTGGAAAGGAGACGGGCTGGGACGGCGGCCCACGGGCCCGACGCTGCGGGGCCGGCCGGGGAGCAGCTGGAGAGGCGCCGCCGGAGCCAGCTGAGTCCCGGCCACTCAACCCGAGCGCCTGCGTGTGCGCCACGACTTGGCCACGCGCGCTCATCTCTTCAGATCTTGACAGGGTCCTGCCTTCTCATCCACTCTGGACCCCTTCCCTGTAGCCGGACCCTCCGCGCCTCACCCCCAGACTAAGGACTTGGGGGGCTGCAGCTGTCGCTGGGTGGAGAGACTCTGAAGGAACTTGCAGCTCCCGCTTCTGCTGCCCCGTTCGCGGCTGTTCAACCGCCTTCCGCTCCGGCGGTCCTCCCCAGACGGCCGTTCCCTTGGAGACCACCTTCCAGCCGAAAGAAAGGAAGGAAAATCCAGTCCCCAAATGGCTACTGCTGCTGGTAACCAGGAGCGCCTGTGACTGTTTCCAACAGAAGGAGGTGGTCTTCCCTTCCCATCCTCCCGGCAGGTTCGCCCTCTGCAAGCACAGGCTACCGTGGCTCGCGAGGACGCGTTCCAGGAAACCCTCCCTAAGCCCACGTGCTGGAAAGTGAAGCAGCGGCTGTCACCAGCAATTTACGTGGGGCCATTTTTGAGCGTTCTCAGATGCCAAAGAATTGCATGGCTTAGGCTTTTCTGCTACCTTAGGACACATCTCGCTAACAAAGTCACAAAATGCCTCGAGAGGAAGAGCAGGAGCTCACAGACTCAGTGCCAAGCTCTGGGCTGGATGCTGAGTGTGGCTCCCAGGAAAGGAGTTGGGGGCGCTGCCTCCGGATGGCCTGCTGCAAAACCAGTGCTGAAGGGTGTTTCAGTTTTTCACCTTTTTCCATAAAAGCAAAAACCCTCTTTGGATTTCTTTCAGTGAAAGCGGCTGCTAACATAGGTCTCTTCTAATAGTGAAGTGGTGCAACATGGACTCAAAGAGCAGAGAACACACACACTACAGAAAGTCTGAGGGCATTTGGAAAGTAGGGCTAGTAAGGAATAAATCACAAAGAATAAAAATAAATAGGGGCCCGTGGGTGGCTCAGTGGTTTAAGCCTCTGCCTTCGGCTCAGGTCATGTTCCCAGGGTCCTGGGATCGAGATCGAGCCCCGCATCGGGCTCCCTGCTCAGTGGGGATCCTGCTTCCCCCTCATTCTCTGCCTGCTTCTCTGCCTGCTTGTGATCTCTGTCTCTTAAATTAATAATAAAATCTTAAAAAAAGTCGACAAACCTCTAGCCATACTGACCAAAAAAGAATAAAAATAAATAAAACGTCGCAATCTACCATCTGAATGACAACACTACTATTTTGCTGTAATTCCTTTCCAATATTTTCCTGCAATGTTATTACTAGATACTATTATTAGATACTTGCAATGATACTCAGTAAAATTTCGAGTCATGATTTTTAACTTAACATTTCTTAAAATTTATTGTTGAATTTCTTCAGCAAAATTATTTTAATGGCTCCTAACTACTCAGTGGTGGGTATAGATTTATGTAACCATTCTCTGTCATCTGTACTGCTTCTGTGCGTTTCAAAATGAGCACAGTGGAGAGTATCATTCCCCTTCTATTTAAAACAACATCCGTTAGGTCAGATTCCCACATGTCTGATCACTGGGCCCAGTGATACAAAATTTGTAATAGCTTTTCATGTGTGTTGAGTGATCCTCTCCAAAAGCTAATTGTTCCCATTTGCTGGTTTACCAGATGCTTCCAGAAATATATGAAAATGCTAATTTCATTACACCATTGTCAGCACTAGGTATTTCCACTAGAGGCATTTTAACACGAGCTTAATACGCAAAAGGGACCAGCTGCCTGTGTTGATTCGATCTCTTTGTGTGACAGTCAGGTGGAGCATTCCACTCTTCTGGAGAAGGCAAACATCATGTCTCCAGGGAGAACCCCCAGCAGCTGCTGCTCTAATCTCTAGCTCCTGCCTGAGGCCAGCCCTCTTCTATTGGGGCAGACTCCTTAGCACCATGGGTGTGCCTCTGTCATGACGTCTGCGCCACATACCGCTTCATCACAAGGCTGTCTACAGCAGAGGATCATTTCTGGGGAGAGGATACCTCATAATCCCCACACTGACCATCACATGCACCAGAGGCCCAATCCAACTTTACAACTAAAATAAAAATGACTAAACTAATGAATTGAGGAAATACTTCCATCAAGAGACCTCAACGTTTGAAAGCTCGAGAGTAGAACCTAGAACCTAAACATTGGGATCCTGGTTCTGGTTTTCTTCTATCTCTGAATCAGGTAGGAAGTGAATCATGTAGCTTTCAGGCTTGGATCATTTGAAAGCAGGTGATAGGATCAAAGCCTCTTAACCTTGCGCGGGCTCGTCAAACGGATGACCTCTCTCTCATGGGCTCCCAGGGAGGAGATGTCATATAGCACTCTTGTTTCTGGCTCTAGAGCGGAGAGCTGAACCATTCTGCTCTACGTTCCCGAGTCACCCACTCTGGACACCAAGCTGCTGGGTGATCACCGTATCCACGTCCATCTTCACCCACCAGCCTACCTCCCTACACAGAGTGCAGGTACCTTCCACCAGTGTTCCCAGTCCCTGCTTCCGGTCCCCTCTTACAGGTACTGCATTGCACACTTGTCTTTCACAGATCAGTCAGAAAAGTAAAAAACTTTTTCTTCTTTAATTCCTTCTTGAAGTTCTTCCTTTCTTTGTGTGATCCATGTCTCTGACCTCTTCTGTTTTCCTTCTGCCTGAACAACTGAATATTTCTCACAGGGCAGGTCCGTTGGTGATGAATGACAGCACTTTTTGTTGGTCTGAGACTTTGTCGCTCCTTTATTTCTGGAGGACAACTGTTCTGGACATAGAAAGTGTGTTTCTTTCAACCATACATGTTCAGTTGCATTCTCTTTGAGTTAGAGCGCGGTTTCTGATGACTTCATTGTGACTCTCCTTCTTGGTCCTCCATAGGGAAGGTTTTTGTTGTTTGTTTTTTCCCCCCTTTTGTCTTACTCTGTCTTGTTCAAGATTTTCTCGTTTTTTTTCTGTTGTTTGAATAGAATATGTCTACGTGTGTTTTTTAGGATACTTTTCCAGTTCTCTGGATCTTGTGTTTGGCATCTATCATTAATTTTGGAAAGTTCTTGGCCATTATTACTTCAAATACTCCCACTCTGTTCTTTCTCCTCATATTCCAATAACATGTGAAACCTTTTGACATTGTCCGGCAGTTCTTGGTTATTCTGTTCTGTGTGTGTGTGTGTGTGTGTGTGTGTGTTATTTTTCTTCTTCCATTTCCATCGGGGAACTTGCTATTGACATCTTCTCATGCTCTATCCAGTCTGCTCATGAGCCCAGCCAAGGCACTCCCCTCTTTTCCTTTCAGTGTTTGTGATTCTAGTATTTTCTTTGGATTCCTTCTTAGTGTTTCCATCTCTGTGTTTAAATTACGCCTGTTCTTGCAAGTACTCTGCTTTTCTATCGGGGTCCTTAGCAGATTAGCCAGATTTTAACTCCTGGTCTGCTGATTCAGGGCACTGTTACAGACAGAGGGGTGAACAGGCTTTAGGGTGAGAGTATGGGTCATCTGGCTCGACGCTGAGCGGTGTCTGATGTGCTCAGTGGCTGTAGGTGAGAGCTTCAAATTCCTCTAGTGTCCTTGTTTTTGTCTGTTCTCTTGACTTTGAATTTCCCTAAATCCTCGTCCGCACGGACAGCCTGTATTTTGGGGCTCCTTCAGCTGTAACCTGGCTGTTACGCTGGAGCCTGGGCACTGGAGAGGATCGGGGAGGATGGGGAGTGTTCTACAGTCTTCACGTTAAATCCAGGCCCGGTGTCTGGTCTGTGGCCCCGGCAATTGTTTCTCCAGTCGCAGGGCTTTCCTTGTTCTCTATTTCTTCTGGCTGCACCTCCCCCACCTCCTCCTTCATGCCTGCCTTCTGCTGGCTGTTCTTTCTGCCTTAGATGAGACAGGAAGGCTGGCAGTCTTCCCCTTGCAGAGTGGGCCTTCCTTAAGGAGAAAGGTATTTGGAAAGATTACTCTTCCCCTCCTCTGCCAGAGCCAGGAGAGGCTCTTTTTTTTTTTTTTAATTTTTTAAAAAAGATTTCATTTATTTATTGACAGAGAGAGCGATCACAAGTAGGCAGAGAGGCAGGCAGAGAGGGAGAGCAGGCTCCCCGCGGAGCAGAGAGCCGGATGTGGGGCTGGATCCCAGGACCCTGAGATCGTGACCTGAGCCAAAGACAGAGGCTTTAACCCACTGAACCATCCAGGCGCCCCCAGGAGAGGCTCTTTTCCAGGATTTTCACCATGACAATCTGGGGGGGGAGAGCTTCCCTAAGACAAAGTCCACAAGAGGGTGGGGGTGCCCCTAGGAACTTCTCCCTCTCAAGCTGGCACAGATTCAGTTACAGCCATTTGTCAAAATTACTAAGCATTCCCACCAGATTATGGCTCCTGGGGAGCCCACCTGAGTTGTGTCTATCTGGGTTCATCTGCCTCTCTACATGTTAGGCTGGTGGTGCGGGAGAGAAATGTTCCTTTACCTCTTAGGGTCCCTGACTGGGTCTGAAAAGTAATCTGACAAAGGCAGACCAAGAGGAAAGAAGCAGACAAGTAATGACCTAAGTTTTATGAGACACTGAGGCCTTCGTAAAGAAATGAGGACCAAGGGGCGCCTGCACGGCTCAGTCATTAAAGGGCTGCCTTCCGCTCAGGTCATGATCTCAGGGTCCTAGGATAGAGGCCCACATTGGGCTCCCTGCTCTGCAGGAAGCCTGCTTCTTCCTCTCCCACTCTCCCTGCTTGTGTCCCCTCTCTTGCTGTGTCTTTCTCTGTCAAATAAATAAATAAAATCTTTGAAAAAATGAGGACCAAGGAAACAGTTAGACCTGAGTGTTTTCATGGGGCTTGATGAAGAGTGGGCAGTCGTGGAGGAATAGGACAGGTTCCTGGGTATAGGAGGGCAGCACTCCTGTGAGGGCTTTGTGACCCTATTTCAGGGGAAAGGGTGAGGGGAAGTTCAGAATGACTTCCCATTTCTGCCATTTTCTCAAATTCCTTCAGCTTGAAATATTCAATCTGCCAAGGTACCTTCTTTTGGGGTGGCATCTCCTGAACCCCGTAAGTGGTTGGTTTACCCTGGGAACTCAGTTCCCCAATGAGTCCAAGACAAGTAACTGATTTTCAGTCTATCCAGCTTTTTCTTATTAGAAGTGTTGGAGAGATGGGGCGCCTGGGTGGCTCAGTGGGTTAAAGCCTCTGCCTTCAGCTCAGGTCGTGATCCTGGGGTCCTGGGATCGAGCCCCGCATCTTGCTCTCTGCTCAGCAGGGAGTCTGCTTCCCTTCCTCTCTCTGCCTGCCTCTCTGCCTACTTGTGATCTCTGTCAAATGAATAAACAAAATATTAAAAAAAAAGTGTTGGAGAGATGATGTCCAAGCTTTTTATATGTAAAAACTTGAAAGGAGAAGTCTCTTCTGTATAATTAAAGGGCTAATTCCCACGTTCATGAAAATATATCACCCATCCTTTCCATCAGATGATAAGTCATAGTGCTCAGAGAAACCCAGTTCTTAGTGTTTCCAAATGAGCTAGAGACTCCTGGTTTTCTCCCAGGAAGCACTTGCCTGCATGTCTGTGTTACCTTGCACACTGGGTGAGAGAGGATTAATTCAGAAGAGCCCTCAGTGGGGGAGAGTTAAGGGGCAAAGACCACAGGAAGCTGCAAGAGTCACTTCCCGCTGGGTCACATATTCGAAACACATATTTGAGCCCCAGATATTATCCTATTATCTAAATGAACTATTTCTAGCCACTAGTTTCCATCTTCCTAGAGATGCCGTGTTAAAACACATCAATGCAAACACATTTGACAACTGGTGTATTTTTGCAACATTAAGATTAAGATACAGTATCAAGAGTGTACTAAAGATTTTCTCTACTCCTCCTTCCTTCCCCCGGCGGCAACCCCACGCCAGGATCTATACCGGAGCCTTTCTTGCCAATGCTTGTAATCTGCAAATTACATTCAAGTTGTTAAAACAGTGCCTGGAGGCCCTTATCAGCCTGTTAAGGCTCCTACATGTTTTGTGTGGTTGAGAGGAATAAAGCAATTAAAATCAGGATGAGTTCTACCTACACACTAGATTAATGTAACATCTTGGATGCTTCCTTGATATGAAAGTCTCTGTCCAGCACTGGGAGTAGAAAGGGGCAGGGTCCTTCCCAAAACCTCTGCTCTGAGGGAGGGGCGAGACTTTTAACAGAGTTTGGAGGATTCCCCTCCTTTCTCCCTAAATCATGTGTTCTGTGGGAAGAAGTCTTCGATTGATTTATCTAAACAGCTTTGTGTGGTAGGAAGGCACAGAGTGGATTACACGGAGTTAAGAACCTGGGTGTTTCAGGAAGAAAAGGAGGGCAATTTCAGGTGTTGTGGACTTAATGAAACAGTCTCCGGGAGTGACAGCAGTGTTTTCTGATGTGCAGTTGGCCACTGGGGGTGCTCATGAGGAATTTATTTAGGACCTTGCAGCTTCCCAGATGGGAAGACTTTGTTTTGAATATTGTAATCTCTCGAATGAAACCCCAAACACACCTCCTTCGGTAAGCCACACGAAGTGCATTACCTTGAAAAAATCCAGAGTCCTGGCGCAGATCATTCCACCTGGTTCCCTAGGGTACACCTGCGGCTGAGCTGCTGCTCCATGCTACCCCACACCAAAATGTTTTTCCTACACTAGCCAAGTAATTCCAGCCGTGATCCAGATAGGGCAGCCGTAGAAAGACACACAGATTTTATCTTGGGGATCTCACAAATGTTGCTTTGGAAGGAAATAAGTGATTTGAATTATTACTCAATTTTCCACTCTTTTATTCACTGTTTAACTGTTTAATTGATCCATCCATTTGAAAGTCACAGGAGCCTCCAATTTGACATATCCAAAATAGAAGACTGGATTCTGATCTCTAGGACCAATTTCACTAGCATTTTTTCAGGTTCTCTCTCTGCAGTGGGTTTTTTTGCAGAGTTTCAATGATAGGTTTCCTCTGAATCTCCAAAGCTCACAGTCTTTTCTTGACCATCTGGTATGGATGGTTGTGTCTAAAGGGAGAAATCATTCACTCTGTGATCTGGGAGATTGGTTTTCTTCTGCCTTTAGACTCAGATTAGGAATTAAACCATAGGCTCCCTGGATTCTCAGGCCTTCAGACTTGGACTGAACTCTGTCACCGGCTTTCCTGGGTCTCCAGCTTGCAGATAGAAGATGTGGGACATCTCGGTCTCCATAATTCTGTGGGCCAGTCCCTTTACATAGATTTACTATCTATTTAATATATTCTATGTTTATTCTTTATTTATTCCATACACACACATACACTATATATATCTATATCTATACACATACTATATAAGATACATATATTGTATTATCTACATATAGGTTACATAGATTATATCTCCTATGTCCTATCACTGTATCTATTACATATACACACATATTACATACACACACACCTGTATATATTTATTATACATATTGTATGTATATATACAGACAGACACACACACACACATCTAGGATATCTATCATCCATCTGTCCATGCATCCATCTAACATGTATTACGTCTGTCTGTCTACCTACCTACCTACCTATGTTATTGAATTGATTCTGTTGCTCTGGAGAACCTGGACCACTACAGTAATTATGGTTAAATGAGGTCATAAGGATGGGGACCTAATCAGATAGGATTGGTGGCCTTATAAGAAGACAGAGATCTCCCTTCTCTCCATATGCCAGAACTGAGGAATGGCCATGAGAGCACACAGGGAGCAGGCAGCCATCTGCATATGAGAAAGGGGGCCCCTGTCAGACCCTGATCATTCTGGCATGTTGATCTTAGACCTTCACAACTGTGGGAAAATAAATTTCTTTTTTTAAATCCAGCCAGTCTGTGGTATTTTGTTATAGCAATCAGAGCCAACAAAGGCCACATCTGAAGCAGACCCACTCCCTTCTCTGTCATGGCACCTGGCCTCTGTTCTTTATGGCACTGATCACAATCTACGAGCACTTTGCATGAAGTCTGTTGAGCGCGGGTATGATGGTTCTTTCACGTTATTCATCTTTCATGCTCTCTCCTGCTCCAGACAGCAGTGCTGGGCAAAAATAGTGAGCAATACATGCTTATTGAACAAAAATAATTGGAGGATGCCGATCCTATTTAGATGATAATAGTACTTCCTATATTTCCTTATAGTTGAATGATATTCCAAGCATCTCTATGATCTGAGGAGACCCTTTCAGAAACTATGAAACGGTAGGCAGGGCATCAGGGTGTCCAGAGAGTTGCGTCTCATTTCAGAGGGAGAACATTCAAAGCAATTCAAACTCAGTGTTCTGCATGAAGAAGGAGCTTTGAGGATCTGTTTCATAAATAATAGACAAACAAGTAGAGAGACAGGCAAAGATAAAAAGAGCAAGAGAAAAGAAGAAAAATGTATAGAAGAAAACAACTGAGGTAGAATATGCAAAATGAAGACAGACACCAGCAGAAATGCAGAGACCACAGGATGGGGCATGAGAGTGTTTGTGGCATTGGGGTGGGAAGTTCAGAACCTACAGTGGGAGGGAGCAGGGGACCGGCCCTTTCATAGTAGGATGTTTGGGGCCTCTATCTAGAACACAACCTCTGCTGGTGGGCATCTACCTCCACAGCAGTGAGCTCTGTGCTGAAACAATAGCCGGAGGACTACGGCCTGAGTTGCATCTTCATCATGGGCTGAATATTTTGTAAGCACTTAATGTCTGCAGAATGGCTACCTGGTGCCATGACCTAGGGACAAAGGAAAAGCTTGGACTGCCCCACACTTCATGGCCACAAAGAGCCTGAATTAAATGGCTCTTTTTCTTAGGATGGTGGCCAACTGCAGGGAAGAAGAGACTCTAAATCAGATGGTCTCTTGTATTTGCGAGTTGAGAGATTTTGGATTAATTCGCCCAGTTTCCTCATGGATTGAAAACAGAAGCTGTGTGTGTATGAGCTTCTGGACATCCTCACATTTCCATACCCACTTCTTGCGTCTCACTTTCTTTCTCCATTATTGGGCAATACTTTCTATCTGGCCTCACCAGCCAATGTGCTGAATCATGGAGATCAAACAAGCTCCCTGAATGTTTAGTACTCAGTGGGTGCAGGCACACATGCATCATACACAGACTTCTCTTTGTGACTAGTAAGAACACCTGCTCTTCCCTTAGCTTGTTTTTCCAGGGTAATAATCTTGTAAAGCCCACAAAGCCCAAAAGTAGGCTTTGGGGGTGCAGGGGGTGGATTGTGATGATCTGGACAATTGACACCAAGGCGATCCTTCTGACATCCATCAGGAGGACATCTGGATTTCTAAACCAGGACAAGCACTTCTTATGAGATCACCCATGTGTGTTCCCACTTGTTTTTGCTTTAAAAAAATGAAGAGAATTTGATTTCTCTTTCTTTAGGCATATTTGCAAGTTATCCAAAAAAAGAATATCTCTGCAAATTCTCTGTGCTGCCTATTCCCTGCCACAGTTTGCTCAGGAAATGAGTCTGGTGATTGGCCCCCTCTTGACACAATGTGGGTGTGGCCAGCAGGAAGGAAAACCACCTGAAACAGACCCTGTTTGCTGATGGGATTGGAAAGATGCTCCAACTCAGTGGCATCAAGCCATTTAAACTTTATTTTTGTTTTTTAAATGAGGGCTTGAATTAAAATGTGAAGTGAATGCAAGAAAGCCATTAAGCCAGATTAGTACTGAACTCCAGTCAAGACCATCACTTTGATCATTAGGTCTGGCTGTGGGTAGCATGAAAAGTAAAATAAAGTCTGGCTACTCTCTCTTCCACCCACATTAATCTAAATTACCCGATAAGATTAAAAACAATCCTTTCAGTAGAGACAGAGGCAGACCTAAGGTGAAAGATTTAAGGCAAGAACCATCACAAGGATGTCTTGACAAGATAGAGCCAAAAGCCCTAGATATCTTTGTTGTGAGGGCTGAAAGGAGCTATCCTTAGAAACCCACACAGGAGGTGGTCTGGCTCACCAGAGAGGACCACGGGGGAGGGTCACTGGGACCACAGTGACAGAGACAATGCAGTGACTGTTGGGCTAATTAATAAGGATGACCGTGAAGGTCATGAGTAAAGATCTGAAGAAGCGAGGAAACTAATATTTAAACGCCCCGCAACGTGTGATGCTTAATTCAGAGAGCAAAGTCCAAGCCTACAAGCAACAGATTTTACATTAAATGAAGTACAATTGGAATAGGACTCAGTGGGTATTTCACTTTGCCTCGGTCTTAGGTTAAGTAATTAAAATCAGCATCAGGTTCTGCCTGGAAGCTAGGGCAGCGGAGCAATGGCTAATTGTTACAGCAGCAAAATTAGCAGATGATCAAAGAAAATTTCAGAATTTCTTGCCAGAATGAATACGCATGAAATTCTATCCTCTAGTCTAACAAAATGGATACAGGATATAATTAAATTTAGCTAATTAAATCAAGTATGAATTAACCCATAGTTTTGATTTAGTAGGCTGTACTTACATGTATCAAGCACTTGTCATATAATGGTAGAAGGTATGGCTGGGAGGACCCTGTTGGTTGGCCTAGTCCTGCCATTAAGTACCTTGCTCTCCCTGATTTTAATTCCTTAGGCATATCATTGTCCACTCTGCTTACATGACCCCCCCGCCCCAGATAGG